>CAKJTW010000489.1:0-51223 GCA_917880005.1 Nanger dama | reverse complement strand
TGATGGTAAGGGTTAGGGTTGTTTTCCGGTTAGGGGTAGGGGGTAGGGGTAACGGTATGGGTATGGATTGGGGTTTGGGTAGGGTTAGGTTGGGGTTAGCATTACTCTTAGGGTTAGGTTTAGAAGAGTTTCGTTTGGGGTGAGGTTTGGGATTAGGGTTGGGGTTTAGGCTTAGGGTTAGGGTGAGGGTTGGTTTAAGTTTAGTGTTGGGGTTGGGGTTAGGGACAGGATTAGGGTTAGCGCTACTGTTGGGGTTAGGGGTTACAAGAACATTAGGTTTAGGGTTACAGTTACCATGCGGTTGGGGTTAGTGTTAGGGGTAGGGTAAGGGTTAGGGGTTAAGGTTGGGGTTGGGTTTAGGGTTAGGTTGAGGTTTTATGGGTTGGGGTTAGGGTTGGGGTTAGGTTTATGGGTTGGGGTTAGGGTTAGGATTAGGTTAGGTGTTATGGTATGGTTAGTGTTCAGGTAGGGGTAGGGGTAGGGAATGAGTTGGTGTTGTGGTTATGGTTAGTTTTATTGTTGTATAAAGATTAGGGTTAGTGTTAATATTTGGGGTTAGGGTTAGTGTTAGGTTTTAGGTTTTAGTGATAGAGTTAGGGTAAGGGATAGGGTTAGGGGTTGGGGTTAGGTTTAGTGCTGGGTTAGGGTTAGTTTTAGGGTTATGGTTTAGGGTTTGGGGTTAGGGTTATGGTTGGGGTTTAGGGTTGGGGTTTGGGTCAGGTTTGGGGTTGGGGGTTAGGGGTAGGGGTGGGGGTGGCGGTATGTGTTGGGGTTTGGGTTAGGGGTAGGAATGGGTTATGGTTAGTGTTTGTGTTCGGGTTTGGGGTTAGGGTTGGTTTTGGGGTTGGGGTTAGCTTTGGGGTAGTGTTGGGGTTAGAGTTAGTGTTAGGGTTAGCATTAGTGTTAGTGTGGGGTTTCGTTAGGGTAAGGGGTAGGGGGTAGGGGTAAGGGTAGGGGTATGGTTTGGGGTTGGGGTTGGGGTTTGGATTAAGGTTGGGTTGGGGTTGGGGTTAGGGTTACAGGTAGGTGAAGGTTGGAGGCCTAAGGATAGGGTTGGGGCCTAGGGCTAGTGTTAGGTCTATGGCTAGGGATAGGCTAGGGTTACTGTTGGGGTTAATGTTTAGGGGTTAGGGTTTGGGTTACGTTTTAGGGTTAGAGTAAGTGTTAGGATTAGTTTTAGGGTTAGGGTTATGGTTTAGGGTTAGGGTGAGGATTTGGGGTTAGGGTTTGGGAAAGGGTTAGTGTTAGGGTTAGGGTTAGGGTTGGGTTTAAGTTTAGGGTTATTGTTGGGGTTAATGTTAGTTTTTGGGTTGGTGTTGGCGTTGGGGTTAGGGTTTGGTTGGGGTTAGGAGTAGGGGTAGTGGTAAGGATAGAGGTATGGGTTACGGTTGGGTTTGGGTTTTGGGTTAGGGTGATTTGGGGTTAGAGTTGGTTTTGGGGTTAGGGTTTGGGGTTTGGGGTTGGGGTTGGGGGTAGGGGTATGGTTGGACCTAAGGATAGGGTTGGGCCTGGGGCTAGTGCTAGGGGTAGGGATGCGGCTAGACTAGGGTTGGGGTTGGGGTTGGGGGTTCAGGGTTGGGGTTGGGGGTTGGGTTATAGGAGTCAGGGGTTGGGGTTGGGTTTAGTGTTGGGTGTTGGGGTTGGGGGTAGGTTTACGATTAGGTTTAGGTCTGGGCTTGGGGTGGGGTTAGGTTTGGGGTTGGGGTTGGGTTTAGGGATAGGATTAGGGTTAGCGTAACTTTTAGGGATAGGGTTAGAAGAGGTTTAGATTTGGGGTTAGGGTTGGGGTTAGTGTTGGGGTTGGGGTTAGGGTTAGTTTTGGGTTATGTTTAGGGTTAGGGTTAGTGTTTGGGGTTAGGGTTAGGGATTAGGGTTTAGGGATAGGGTTAAGGTTAGGGGTTAGGGTTAGGGGTATTTGTATGGGTTGGAGTTAGGTTTAGGGTCAGGATTGGGTTGGGGTTAGTGTTAGGGTTGGGGTTTAGGGTTAGGGTTAAGGTTAGTTTAGGGTTAGGGTTAGTGGTAGTGTTGGGGTTAGGGTTTGGTTTAGTGTTAGGGTAGGGTTTGAGGGTTTAGGGATATGGTAAAGTTTGGGGTTAGGGGTTAGGTTTAAGGGAGGGATAGGATTAGGGGTTGTGTTTAGAGTTAGGGTTAGGGTTTGGGTTGGGGCTAGTGTTGGCTTAGGCATAGGGTTAACGTTACAGTTTGGGGTTTGGGTTTGGGGTTAGAGTTAGAGTTAGGGTTGGGTATAGGGCAGGGTTAGCGTTATGGTTGGGGGTTAGGGTTAGGGTAAGTGTTAGGGTTATGGTTAGGCTAGGGATAGGGTTAAGACTAGGGCTATGGATAGGGGCTAGGGATAGGGTTAGGGTTGGTGTTTAGTGTTATGGTTGGGGTTAGAGTTTAGGGTAGGGATAGGGATAGTGGTTAGGTTAGGGTTAGGGATAGGTTGGGGTTGGGGTTAGGGATTATGGTTGGGGTTATGGTTGGGGTTTAGGGTTGGGGTTAGGGAAAGTGTTTAGGCTTAGGATAGGTGTTGGGGTTAAAGTTGGGGTTAGTGTTAGAGTTGGGACTGGGGCTGGGGGTTGGGGTTGGGGTTAGGGTAGGGTTAGGGTTACGGTGAGGTTAGTGTTTGGGTGTTGGGGTTAGGGGTAGGGTTAGGGTTTGGGGTTTAGGGTTGGGGTTAGGCAAGGGTTTAAGCTTAGGATGGGTGTTAGGGTTAAAGTTAGGGTTGGGGTTAGGAGTTGGGACTTGGCCTATGGTTGGGGTTAGGGTTAGGGTAGGGTTAGGTTTATGGTTACTGTTGGTGTTTGGTGTTAGGCTTGGGGTTGGGAATAGGGAAAGTGTTTGAGGCTTAGGATAGGTGTTGGGGTTAGGTTTGGGATTGGGGTTAGGGTTGGGACTAGAGCTAGGGTTGGGGGTTGGGGTAGGGTTCGGGTAGGGTTGGCGTTGGGTTTAGGTTTAGGGTTGGGGTTAGCGTTACTATTAGGTTTAGTGTTAGAAGTGGGTTAGGTTTGGGGTTGGGGTTAGAATATGGTTGGGGCTGGGGTTGGGGTTAGGGTTAGGGGTTGTGGTTAGTGTTGGGGTTAGGGTTAGTGTTAGGGTTGGGTTAGGATTAAGGTAGGGGTTAGTGTTTAGTGATAGGTTTAGGGTTAGGGTTATGGTTTCGGGTTTAGGAATAGGGTTCAGGTTAAGTAGCGGTCTTGTTAGGGGCAGGGTTAGGGTTAGGGTTAGGGTTATAAGAGTTAGTGTTAGGGTTGGGGTTAGGGTTAGACAAGTAGTTTTAGGGTTAGGGTTAGGGTTAGGGTTGGGGTTTAATATTACGGTTGGGGTTGGGGTTTAAGGTTAGGGTTAGGGTTGGGGTTTAGGGTTAGGTGTGGGTTTAGGGGTTAGGTTAGGGTTAGGGATAGGGGTAGGGGTAGGGTTAATGATATGGTGTGTTAGGGTTAGGGTTACGGTTGTGTTAGGGTTATTGTTGGGGTTTGGGGACAGGTTTAGGGGTTAGGGTTAGGGATAGGGTTAGGTCTGGGGCTAGTGCTAGGTATGGGGCTAGGTCTGGAGCTAGGGGTTAGGGATTAGGGTTAGGGTAAGGTTAGGTAGGGTTGTGGTTGGGGTTGGGGTTGGGTTTAGGGTTACCATTACTGTTAGGGTTATGGTTAGAATAGGTTTAGGTTTGGGGTTATGGTTAAAATAGGGTTAGGGTTAGGGTTGGGGTATTGGGGTTAGGATTAGGGTTTGGGATTTGGGGTTAGGGGTTAGGTTGGGTTTGGGGTTTGGGGGTTGGGGTTGGGGCTGGGGCTGGGGTGGGGCTGGGGCTGGTGCTGGGGTCTGGGTTTGTGGCTGGGGCTACGTTTGGGGGTTGGGGTTGGGGTTTGGAGTTGGGGTTAGGATTAGGATTAGGGTTAGGGTTGGGGTTGGGGTTGGGGGTTGGGGTTAGGGGTTGGTTTTACTCTTAGGATTTGGGTTAGGGGTTAGGGTTAGGGTTTGGGGTTAAGATTGGTTTTAGGGTTGGGGTTAAGGTTATGGTAAGGACTAGGGCTAGGGTTAGGGTTAGAGTTAGGGTTGGGTTGGGGTTGGGTGTAGGTGTGTAGGGATAGGGTTGGGGTTGGGGTTACGGTTGGGGGTTGGGTTTAGTATTAGGTTGGGGGGTAGTGGTAAGGGGATGGGTTGGGTTCAGGGGTTAAGGTTAGTGCTATGGTTGGGTTGGGTTTTTGTTGGGGTTAGGGTTGGGGTTAGTGTTAGTGTTGGGTTTGGGGCTAGGGATAGGGTTGGGGCTAGGGCCATTGCTGGGGCCATGGCTGGGACTTGGACTATGGTTGGGGTTAGTGTTAGGGTTTTGGGTTGGGGTATGGTTTGGTGTTATGGTTAGTGTTAGGGGTTAGGGTTAGGGTTAGGATTAGGTTATCGGTTTGGGGTAAGGGTACGGGTAGGGGAAAGTGTTGAAGTTAGTGTTAGGGTTGGGGTTTGGTTACAGTTAGGGTTAGAGTTGGGGTTGGGGTTAGGGATAGGGTTAGGGTTAGGGTTGGGGTTAGGGTTAGGGTTGGGGATGGGGTTAGGGTTAGGGCTGGGGGTTGGGTTTGGGGTTAGGTTTGGTGTTAGGGTTAGGGTTAGGGTTAGTTTTAGGGGTTTTGTTTAGGGTTAGCTTTGGTGTTTGGTTTTAGGGTTAAGGTTAGGGTTAGGGTTATGGTTTAGGGTTGGTGTTAGGGTTAGGGGTTGGGGTTTATGCTTGGGTTTGGTGTTGGGGTAAGGGTTGGGGTGAGGGTCAGGGGTCAGGGGTCAGGATCAGGGTCAGGGTTTATGGTTGGGGTTTAGCATTAGGGTTAGCGTGGGTTTGGGTTTGGGGTTGGGTTAGCGTGGGTTTAGGTTTAGGGTTGGGTTAGCGTTAGGGTTTAGGATTAGGGTTGGGGTTTGGGGTTGGGGTTAGGGTTGGTGTCAGGGTCATGGTCCGGGGTCAGGGTCAGGGGTCAGAGTCAGGGTCAGGGTTTAGGGTTGGGTTTATCATTTAGGGTTAGCGTTAGGGTTGGGGTTAGGTTTGGGGTTAGTGTTGGGTGTTGGGTTTACGGTTGGGGTTTAAGGTTAGGGTTAGGATTAGGGTTAGGGATAGGGTTAGTGTCAGGGTCAGGGTCAGAGTCAGGGTCAGGGTTTAGGGTAGGGTTTAGCGTTATGGTTGGCGTTGGGGTGAGGGTTAGGACTATGGTTAGAGTTTAGGATTAGGGTTAGGTTGGGGTTGGGGTTGGGGTTGGGGTTAGGGTTGGGATTGGGGTTTAGGATTGGGGTTGGGTTCGGGGTTGGGGTTAGGGTTGGGATTGGGGTTGGGGTTGGGGTTGAGGCTTGGGGTTGGGGCTATGGCTGGGGTTAGCGCTGGGGCTAGTTCTGGGGCTGGGGCTAGGGGTTTGGGTGGGGGTTAGCGTTGGGGTTGGGGTTAGGGATAGGGCAGGGTTAGCTTTGGGGTTGGGGTTTGGAGTTGGTGTTTGGGGTTGGGGTTAGGATTACTCTTGGGGTTGGGAGTTGGGGTTGGGGTTACGGTTACGGTTATGGTTGGGGGTACGGTTATGGTTAGGGTTAGGGGTTGGGGTTAGAGTGAGGAATAGAGTTTAGGGTTCGGGTTAGTGTTGGGGTTATGGTTTGGGTTGGGTTATGTTTGGGGTTGTGTTTGGGGTTAGGGTTAAGTTTGGGGTTAGCGTTACTGTTAGGGTAAGGGTTAGAAGAGGTTTAGGTTTAGGGTTACATTTAGAATAAGGTTACGGTTGGGGATAGGGTTTAGAGTTAGGATTAGGGTTAGTGTTAGTATTGGTCGTTACAGTTAGGTTTAGCATTAGGGTTAGGGTTGTGTTAGCATTAGTGTTGGGGTAAGTGTTTGGAGTTCGGGCTAGGGTTGGGTTTTGGGGTTTAGGGATAGGGTTAGTGTTATGGTTATGGTAGCATTGTGTTAGGGTTAGGGTTAAGGGTAGGGTAAGGGGTAGGGGTACGGTTTGGGTGTGGGGTTAGTGTTAGGGATAGGGTTTGGTTAGCGTTTGCGTTAGGGTTAGGTTAGGGTATAGGGCTTGGGGTTGGGGGTTACGGTTTAGGGTTTAGGGTTATGGTTATGGTTGGGGTTAGGGTTAAGGCTAGGGCTGAGTGTTGGGACAAGGGCTAGTGTTGGGTGCTAGGAGCTAAGGCTAGGGCTAATGTGAGGTTGGGTTTTAGTGTTTAGGGTTAGGGGTTATGGTTGGTGTTTAGGGTTGGGGCTGGGTTTACGTTTGGGATTTGGGGTTAGGGTTATGGTTGGGGTTAAGGTCAGCTTTGGGGTTGGGTTTTAGCGTTTAGGCTTGGGGTTAGAGTTGGTGTTAGGGTTAGGGTTAGGGATAGGTTTGGGGCTAGTGATGGGTTTAATGATAGGGGCTGGGGTTATGTGTGAAGTAGGGGTAGAGGTAGGGGAAGGGGTATGGCTAGGGGTTAGGGTTGGGTTTGGGATTAGGTTTGGGTTGGGGTTGGGGGTAGGGATAGGGTTAGAGCTAAGGATAGTCCTGGGGCTGGGTTATGGTCAAGGTTAGGGTTAGGTTTAGGGGTTGGGGTTAGGGGTAGGATTAGGACTTGTGGTTGGTGTTGGGGTTGCGGTTATGGTTGGACCAGGGGTTATGTTTGGGGTTGGGGTGTGGGGTTTGGGGATAAGCTAAGTGCTAGGGTTAGGGGTTGGGTTTAGGTATGGGATTTAGGGTTAGGTTAGGGTTAGGGTGATGGTTAGGATTAGGGTGTGGAGTTTGGTGTTGGGGTTGAGTGTTGGGGTTGGGCTTTGGGGTTAGAGTTAGCATTGGGAGTTAGGGTTAGGGTTAAGGTTGGTGTTAGATGTGGTGTTGGGGTTAGGATTATTGTTGGGGTTGAGGTTGGGTTTGGGGTTGGGGTATGTTTAGGGTCAGGGTTTTGGTTGGGGTTGGGGTTGGGGTTGGGGTTAGTGTTACTGTTGGGGTTGGGGTTAGAAAGTTTAGATTTAGGTTAGGGTTAGAATAGGGTTAGGGTTAAGTTTAGGGGTGGGGTTGGGGTTAGGGTTGGGGGTTTGGTTTGGGGTTGGGGTTATGGTTAGCTATACTGTTAAGGTTAGGGTTAGAAAAAGTTTGGGTTTGGGGTTGGGGTTAAAATAGGGTTAGGGTTGGGTTTGGGGTACTGGGGTTACGGTTGGCGTTTGGGATTTAGGATTAGGGGTTATGTTAGGGGTTGGGGTTAGGGTTAGGATAGGGTTGGGGCTAAGGTTGGGGTTAGAGTTATGGATGGGTTAGGGGTTAGGGTTAGTATTGGGGTGGGTTTGGGGCTAGGGATAGGGTTAGGTCTAGGGGTTAGGTTTGGGGTTTGGGGTTGGGGTTACAGGTAGGTATAGGGGAAGGGGTATGGCTTGGGGTTATGGTTGGGGTTGGGGTTGGGAGTTGGGTTAAGTTTAGGTTTAGGGTATAGGGTTTAGGGTTAAGTTAGAGTTATGGTTAGTGTTATGGTTAGCTTTATTCTTGGGGTTAGGGTTAGAAGGGTTTTAAATTTAGGGTTATGGTTAGAATAGTGTTAAAGTTATGATTAGGAATTGGGGTTGGGGTTAGCATTCATGATATGGGGTTGGGGTTAGTTTGGGGTTAGGGTTAGGTTTACGTTTGGGGTTTGGGTTGGTACTAGGTTGGGTTTGGTGCTGGGGAATACGGTAAGTCAGGGTTATGATTAGAGCTAGGGATTATGGTTACGGGGAGTTAGGGGAAGGGGTATGGCTTGGGGTTGGGGTTGGGTTTGGGTTAGTGGTTGGGGTTGGAGTTAGAGTAAGATTTGGGGTTGGGGTTGGCGTTACTCTTAGATTTGGGTTAGAAGAGTTTTGGGGTTGGGGTTAGTGTTGGGGTTGGGGTTGAGGCTTAAGGTTGGGGTTAGGGTGAGGATTAGGGTTGGGGTTGGGGTGAGGATTAGGGTTGGGGTGAGGATTAGGGTTTGGTTTAGGGTTTGGGTTGGGGTTAGGGTTTGGTTTAGGGTTAGGGTTGGGGCTAGGATTAGGGTTAGCGTTATTCTTAAGATTAGGGTTAGAAGGGTTGGGGTTAGGGTTAGGGTTAAAGTTAGAGTTAGGTGTTTTCGTTGGGGTTAGGGTTAGGGTTGGGGTTAGGGTTAGTGTTAGGGATATGGTTATGTGTAGGGTGTGGGGGTAGGGGTATGGGTTGGGGTTAGTGTTAAGGTTAGAGTTAAGGTTACTGTTGGTTGAGGGTTATGGTTAGTGTTTTTGGATAAGGTTAGGGTTAGGGTTTAGGGTTTAGGAATAAGTTAGTGTTTGGTTTGGGGTTAGGCTTAAGGTTAGGGGTAGGTTCAGGTGTTGTGGTTGGGGTTGGGGGTTAGGTTTGTTAGGGTTAGCGTTAAGGTTAAGGCTAGTTGTGGGGTTGGGGCTTGGGCTGGGGCTGGGATTAAGACTAGAGCTGGGGTGAGGTCTAGGGACTAGTTACAATGTTATGGTTAGGATTGGGTTGGGGTTAGGGTTGGGGTCAGGATTTGGTGTGAGAGTTAGGGTTATGGTTGGGTGTTAGGGTTGGGGTTAGGGGTTAGTGTTAGTGTTGGGGTCATGGTTATGGCTAAGGATAGGGTTAGGACTAGGGTTGGTGCTGGCGTTAGGGATAGGGCTAGAGCAAGTGATAGGTTTAGGGTTAGTGTTTAGTGTTATGGATAGGGTTAGAGTTAAGGGTAGGGATAATGTTGGACGTTAGGGTTATGGATAGGAACAGGTTTGGGGTTGGGGTTACGGATTAGGGTGAGGGTTAGGGATAGGGTTTAGGGTTGGGGTTAGGAAATGGTTTAGGCTTAGGATAGGTGTTGGGGTTAAAGTTGGGGTTGGGGTTAGAGTTACGACTAGGGCTGGGGTTGGGGTTGGGGTTAAAGTTAGTGATTAGGGTTGGGGTTGGGGTTGGGGTTTATGGTTAGGGTTAGGGTTAGTATTAGGGTTGGGGTTAGGGTTAGGGTTTAGGGTTAGTGTTGGTGTTAGAGTTGGGGTTTGTGTTAGAGTTGCGGTGAGGGTTAGCCATGGGGTTAGGGGTTAAAGTTAGGGTTCTGTTACGGTTGGGGGTGGGGGTAGAGAAAGTGTAAGTTATGGGTTGGGGTTGGGTTGGGGTTAGGGTTAGGGGTTAGGGGGTTAGGCTTGGGGTTGGGTTTAGAAGAGTTGGGGTTGGGGTTGGGGTTAGGGTTGGGGTTATGGGTTGGGGTAGGATGAGTGGTTGGGTTTGGGGTTATGATTAGGTTTTAGGGTTGGGGTTGGGGTTAGGGTTTAGAGTTATGGTTAGGGTTAGGATAGGGGTTAGTTGTTAATATTGGGTTAGGGTTGGGTTTGGGGTTGGGGTTAGGGTTGGGGTTGGGTTGGGGTTAGGTTAGTTTTGGGGTTGGGGTTTATCATTTAGGGTTGGGGTTAAGGGTAGGGGTAGGGTTTAGGGTTAGGTTACGGTTGGGTTTTAGAGTTAGGGTTAGGGTTGGGGTTGGGGTTTGGGGTTATGGTTGGGGTTAGGATAGGGGTTGGTTGTTAATATTGGGGTTGGGATTAGGGTTTGGGGTTTAGGGATAGGGTTGGGGTTAGGGGTTAAGGGTAGGATTAGGGGTTTGGGTTTGGATTAAGGTTATGGTTAGGGTTGGAAGAGGGTTGGGGTTGGGTTTAGTGTTTAAGGTTAGTGTCAGGGTTGGTTTTGGGATTTGGGGTTTAGGGATAAAGTTAGGGTTAGGGTTAGGGTTAGTGTTTTGGGTTTGCATTGGTGTTGGTGTTGGGGTTTAGGGTTAGGGATAGAGGTAGGGGTAGTGGTAGTGGTAGGGGTTGGGGTAAGGATAGGGTTAAGGTTATGGTTAGAGTTATGGTTATGGTTGGGGGTTAGTGTCATGGTTCGTGTTGGGGTTAGTTTAGAGTTAGTGTTACGGTAAGGGTTTAGGGTTAGGGTTAGGGTTGGGTTTAGACAAGTTGGGGTTAGTGTTGGGGTTAGGGGATAGGTTGGGGGTGAGGGTTAGACGGGTTAGGGTTAGGATTATGGTTAGGATTAGGGTTTGGGGTTTAGGGTTGGGGGTTGGGGCTAAGGGTAAGGGTTAGGGGTTGGGGTTATGTGTTGGGGTTAGTGTTAGGGTTAGGTTTATTGTATGGGGTTAAGGTTGGGGTTTAGATGGTAGGGTGGGTTTGGGGTTAGGGTTATGGTTAGGGGTTTGGGGTTAGGGGTTATGTTAAGTGGTAGGGTTTTGTGTTAGGGTTAGGTGTTAGTGTGTTGGGGGAGGGTTTGGGTAGGATTTGAGGTTATGGATAGGGTGCGGTTTTCGGGTCAGGTTAGGGTTGGGGTTTAGGGTTGGGGTTAGGGTTAAGGTTAGCATTACTGTTGGGAATAGCGTTAAGAGGTTTAGGTTTGGGGTTAGAATTATAATAGGGTTAGGGTTTGGTTTGGGGTATTAGTGTTGGGGTTAGGTTGGGGTTAGGGTTAGGGAAAGGGTCAGTGTTTGTGTTAGGGTTTTGTTGGGCTTGGAGTTGGGGTTAAGGTTAGGATTAGGTTTGGGGTTAGTGTTTGTGTTAAGGTTAGCGTTGGGGTTGGGGTTGGGGTTAGGGTTATGCTTAGGCTTAGCGTTGGGGTTAGTGTTAGGTTTCACCTTAGGGTTGGGGTTAGGGTTTGGTTGGGGTTAGGGGTAGGGGTAGGTGTAGGGTGGGTGTATGGGTTGGGGGTTAGGATTAGGGTTAGGGTTGGGGTTGGGTTGGGGTTAGGAGTTAGTTTTGGGGTTAGGGTTTATCGTTTGGGGTTAGGGTTAAGGGTAGGGGTGGGGTTTAGGGTTAGGTTGGGGTTAGGTTTTAGAGTTGGGGTTGGGGTTAGGTTTTAGTGTTATGGTTATGGTTGGGGTTTGGGTGGTGGTTGGGTTTATGGTTGGGGTTGGGTTTGGGTTTAAGGTAGGTTTAGGTTTGGGGTTGGGGTTGGGGTTAGGAATAGGATTAGGGTTTAGGGTTAGGGTTAGGTTAGGTTTTAGAGTTATGGTTAGTGTTAGGGTTAGGGTTTGGGGTTACAGTTAGGGATAGGGTTTGTGTTAGTGTTAGGGCTAGTGTTGGGGTTGGGGTTAGTGTTAGGGTTGGGATTGGGTTTAGGGTTAGTGTTGGGGTTAGGGTTAGTGTTAGGGTTAGCGTTGGGGTTTGAGTTAGGGTTTTGTTAGGGTTAGGGAAGGGGTAGGGGTAAGGGTAGATGTATGGGTTGCGGTTGGGTTTAGGTTTTGGGTTGGGTTTGGGTTGGGGGTTAGGGTTAGTTTTGGGGTTGGAGTTTGGGGTTTGGGGTTGGGGTTTGGGGTAGGGGTAGGGTTGGACCTAGGGATAGGGTTGGGCCTAGGACTAGTGCTAGGGGTAGAGCTGGGGCTAGACTAGGTGTGGGGTTGGGGTTGGGGTTTAGGGTCAGGGGTTGGGGTTAGGTTTTAGGGTTACAGTTAGGGTAAGTGTTAGTGTTGGTGTTTGGGTTGGGGTTGGGTTTACGGTTGGGTTTGGGTTTGGGCTTACTGTGGGTTTAGGTTTAGGGTTGGTTGGGGTTAGAGATGGGATTAGGATTAGCGTTACTGTTAGGGTTGGGGTTAGAAGTGGTTTGGGTTTAGTGTTGGGGTTAGTATGGGCTTAGGGTTGGGGTAAGGTTAGGGTTAGGGAATGGTTGGGATTACGGTTGGGGTTGGGGTTGGGGTTTGTGTTAAGGTTAGGGGTTGGGGTTGGGTTTGGGGTTAGGTTTGGGTTATAGATAATGTTAGGGTTGGTGTTTGGGGTTAGGGTCAGGGTTAGGTATTGGGGTTTAGTGTTAGGGTTAGGGATAGGGTTAGTGTTAGGATTAGGGGTAGGTTTATGGTTAGAGCCTAGGTTTAGTGTTATGGTTAGAAGATTTGGGGTTAGGGTTGGGTTAGGGTTAGGGGTAGGGATAGGGTTAGGGGTATGGGTAGGGTTACGGGTAGGGGTAGGGTTAGGCGAGTTTGGGTTAGGGTTAGTGTTAGGGATAGGGTTGGGGTTTGGGGTTAAGGTCAGGGTTAGGGTTAGAGTTAGGATTAGGGTTAGGGTTGGGGTTTATGGATAGGGTTAGTGTTGGGGTTAGGGGTTAGGGGTTAGGTGTTGGGGTAGGGGTATGAGTTGGAGTTCGGTTTAGGTTTAGGATTGGGTTAGGGTTAGTCTTAGGGTTAGGGTTTAGGGTTAAGGTCAGGGTTAGGGGTTAGGGTTAGGATTAGGGGTTAGGGTTAGGGTTAGGGATTAGGGGTTGGGGTTAGGGTATATGGATAGGGTTTGTGTTAGGGTTAGGGGTTAGGGGTTGGGGGTTGGGGTAGGGGTATGAGTTGCAGTTCGGTTTAGGTTTAAGATTGGGTTAGGGTTAGTGTTAGGGTTAGGGTTTTAGGGTTACGTTATTGTTAGGTTGCGGTAAGGGTTAGGGTTAGTGTTAGGGTTAGGGTTAGAGTTAGGGTTAGGGTTTTAGTGTTAGGGATAGAGTCATATTTATTGTTGGGGTTAGTGTTAGTGTTGAGGCTATTTTTAGGTTTAGGGTAGGTTTAGGTTTGGGGTTGGGTTTCGGGTTAGGGATAGTATTAGGATTAGCAATACTGTTAGGTTTAGGATAAGAAGGGGTTTGGGGTTTGGGGCTGGGGTTAAGATTAGAGGTAAGGTTGGGTGTTGTAGTTGGGGTTGGGGTTTGGTTAGGGTTAGGGGTAGGGATAAGGTTGGCGGTAGGGGTAGGTTTGGGGTTTGGTTTAGACGAGTTATTGTTAGGGTTAGGGATAGGGATAGTGTTAGGGTTATGGTTGGGGTTAGGGTTACAGTTAGGGTTGAGGGTTATGTTTAAGGTTAAGGTTAGGGTTAGGGGTACAGTTGGGTTTGGGGTTAGGGTTGGGGTTTGGGGTTAGTGTTAAGGTTTGTCTTAGGGGTAGGGGCTATGGTTGGGGTTAGGGTTAGCTTAGGGTTTAGAGTTGGGGTTCGGTGTATGGGTAGGGGTAGGGGAATGGGTTGGGGTTGGGGTTATCGTTAGTTTGGGGTTGTGTGAGGATTAGGATTATGGTTGGTGGTTGGGGTTAGGGTTGGTGTTAGTGTTAGGGTTTAGGGATTAGTGATAGAGTTAGGGTAAGGGATAAGGTTGGTGTTAGGGTTGGGTTAGAGTTAAGGGTAGGTGTTTGGTAGGGGTTGTTGTTTTATTTAGTGTTGGGGTTGGGGTTAGGTTTGGGTTAGGTTTGGGGTTTAGTGTTTGGGCTTATGGTGGGGTTGGGGTTGGGGCTGGGGCTGGGGCTGGGGCTTGGGCTTGGGTTGGGGTTGGTGTGGGGTTTGGGTTGGGTGTGGGGGTTGGGGTTGGGGTTGGGGCTATGGTTGGGAATAGGGCTAGGGCTGGTCCTGGGGCTGGAGGTCTGGGTCTGGGGCTCTGGCTAGGGTTGGTTAAGGGATAGGGATTAGGGATACGGTTGGGGTTATGGTTGGGGTTGGGTTTGGTGTTGGAGTTAGGGTTAGGGTTAGTGTTACTGTTAGGTTGAGTTTAGAAGAGGTTTATGTTTGGGGTTAGCGTTAGAATAAAGTTAGGGTTAGGTTTAAAGTATTAGGGTCAGGGTTAAGTTGGGGATAGGGTTGGGGTTGGGGTTTGGTGTTGGGTTTAGGGTTAGTGTTGGGATTAGGGGCTGGGGTTGGGGTTGGGTTTAGGGGTTAGGAGTAGGGGTATGTGTGGGGTATGGGTTGGAGTTGGGGTTAGGGTTAGGATTGGGTTAAGGTTGGTGATACGGTTGGGTTTAGGGTTAGTATTAGGGTTAGGTTGGGGTTAGTTTTAGTTTTGGGGTTAGTGTTGGGGTTAGGGTTTAGGGTAAGGGATAAGGTGAGGTTTAGGGTTGGTTTTGGGGTTGGGTTTTGGGGTTGGGGTTATGGTGAGGGTCAGTGTTGGGGTTGGGGTTAAGGTTGGGGTTAGGTTTGGGGTTAGAGTGAGTTTTAGGGATAGGGTAGGTTTGGGTTTAAGATTGTGGTTGGGGTTAGGGATAGGATAAGGGTTAGGGGTTGGGGTTAGCTTTGGGGTTGGGGTACGGATAGGGTTAGGGTTAGAAGAGGTTTTGGTTTAGGGTTAGGGTTAGAATAGGGTTATGGTTATGGTTGGGGTTATGGTACAGTTAGGATTATTGTTGGGGTTGGGGTTGGGGTTTGGGTTGGGGTTGGTGTTCATCTTGGGGTTGGGGTTTGGGGTTTGGGTTTCAGGTTAAGGGTATGGTGGGGTTAGGCCTAAGGAAAGTTTAGGCCTGGGGCTGGTGCTTGGGGTAAGGCTAGGGCTGGGATAGGGTTAGGTTGAGGGTTAGGGATTAGGGTTGGGGTTAGGTTTTGAGTTGGGGTGAGGGTTCGGTTTAGTGTTGGTGTTGGGGTTGGGGTTAGGGTTAGGTTTAGCGTTAGTGTTGGGGTTAGGGTTAGTGTTAGGGTTAGGGTTAATGTTAGGGTTAGGATTAGGGTTTGGTTAGGGTTAGGATTAGGGTTAGGGATTAGGGTTTACGGATAGGGTTAGTGTTGGGTTTAGGGTATAGTGTTAGGGTTAGGGTTAGGGTTAGGGTTAGGGTTCAGGGTTAGGGTTATGGTTGGGTTAGGGTTGGGGTTAGGTTTCAGGGTTGGGGTTATGGTTAGGTTAGGGTTGGGTTTAGGGTTAGGTTTTAGTTAGGGTATGTTTAGGGTTGGGGTTGGGGTTGTGGTTTGGGTTGGGGTTAGGGTTAGGGGTTGGGGTTGGGTTTTGGATTATGGTGAGGTAAGGGTTGGAGTATGGGATTAGGCTTGGGGTTAGGGATAAGGGTTTGGTGATAGGGTTAGTGTTGGTGTTAGTGTTAGGATTAATGGTAGGGTTAGGGTTGGACGAGTTAGGGTTGGGGTTGAGGTTAGGGTTGGGGTTGGGCTAGGGTTAGGGAATGGATAGGGTTAGGGGTAGGGGTAGGTTTAGGGTTAGGGTTAGACAAGTGAGGGTTTGGGATAGGGTTAGGGATAGTGTTAGGGTTACAGTTAAGGTTAGGGTTAGGATTACGATTAGGGTTAGGGTTAGGGTTAAGATTGGGGTTAGTTTTGGGGTTAAGTTTTGGGGTTTGGGTTAAGGCTTTGTTAGGGTTGGGGGTTTGGGTTGGGGTTGGGTTAGGGGGTTACGGTTGGGGTTCGGGGTAGGGGTCGGGAAATGGTTTGGGGTTAGGGTTATGGTTAATTTTAGGGGTTGTAAGGATTTGGGTTAGGGTTAGTGTTTAGCGTTAGGGTTAGTGTTAGGGTTTAGGGTTTAGTGATAGAGTTAGAATAAGGAATAGGGTTAGGGTTAGGGTTAGGGTTGGGATACCATTGGGTTTAATGTTTAGGGTTTAAGGTTGGGGTTAGGGTTAGGGATAGTTTTAGGATTAAGGTTAGGGTAGGGATTAGGGGTTGGGGTTGGGGTTTGGGGTTAGGGTTGGGCAAGAGCTTGGGCTTAGGATATGTGTTGGGGTTAAAGTTAGTGTTAGGGTTAGTGTTAGCCCTAGGGCTGAGGGTTAAGGTTATGGTAGGGTTAGGGTAATGTTGGCGTTGGGGTTGGGTTTGGGGTTAAGGTTAGCGTTACTATTAGGTTTATTGTGGGGTTAGGGTTGGGGTTTTGTGTTAGGGTTCGGGTTGGTGGTTGGGATTAGGGTTAGGATTAGGGTTGGGGTCGGGGTTAGGTTTGGGGTTGCGATTAGGGTTGGGTTTAGGTTTGGGGTTGGGGTTAGAGTTGGGGTTGGGGTTGGGGTAGGGTTGGGGTTAGGGTCAGATTTGGGGTTGGTGTTAAGGTTGGGGGTTAGGATTAGGTTTAGGGGTTGGGGTTAGGGTTAGTGTTAGGGTTTAGGGTTGGGGTTAGGTTAGGGTTAGGGTTAGCGTTAGGGTTAGGTGTTAGGGTTAGGGTTAGGGATAGCGTTACTCTTAGGTTTAGGGTTAGGGTTTAGGGTTAGGGTTAAGAGTTTAGGATAGGGTTAAGTTTAATGTTGGGGTTAGTGTTAGGAGTGGGTGTAGGGATAGGTGTGGTGGTTAAGGTTAGGATGTGTGTTAAGGTTGGGGTTGTGTTGGGGTTAGGGTTAAAGGTAGTTAGATGGGTAGTAGTAGGTTTAGGGATAGGGGTTAGACGAGTTAGGGTTAAGATTAGGGTAGGGTTACGGTTGGGGTTGGGGTTATGTGTAAAGTTTGGGTTGGGGTTAAGGTTAGTGTTACGGTTTAAGGTTAGGTTTAGCGTTTGAGTTAGGGCTGGTGTTAGGTTTATGATTAGGTGTTAAGTTTAGGGATATGGGTAGAGTTAGGGGTAGGGGCATTGATGGGGTTAGGGATAGGGTTAGTGTTGTGTAAGGGTTGGGGTTTAGGGTTTGGGGTTAGGGTTAGTGTTGGGGTTAGTGTTAGAGCTAGGGATGGGATAAGGGCTGGGGCTGGGGTTGGGGGTTATGGTTGGGGTTTTGGGTTGGGTTAGGGTCAGGATTAGGGTTGGGGTTTAGGGTTAGTGTTGGTGGTTGGGGTTGGCGTTAGAGTCAGGTTTGGGATAAGGTTAGGGTTAGGGTTAGGGTTGGGGTTTGGATTTTAGGGGTAGGGTTATGGTTAAGGTTGGTGCTGGGGGTTGGGACTGGGGCTGGGGCTACAGTTAAGGCTGGGCTGGGGCTGGGGTTGGGGTTGGGGTTGGGTGAGTTTTGGGGTTGGCGTTAGGGGCAGGGGTAGGGTTGGGATAGGTTTGGGGTTACTTGTAGGGGCAGGGGTAGGGTTAAATTTGTTTGTGGGTTGGGGTTGGGGTTCAGGTTAGGGTTAGGGTTGGGGTTGGGTTAGGGTTAGTGTTGGGGTTAGGGTTGGGTGTTGGGGTTGGGGTTGGGGGTTAGGGTTGGGGTTGGGTTTAGGGTTAGGGTTAGGGTTCGGGTTACGGTTAGCGTTACTCTTGGGTTTAGGGTTAGAAGAGTTTTAGCGTTGGGGTTTGCATTACGGTTAGGGGTTGGGGGTTTTGTTAGGGTTGGGTTTAGGGTTAGGTTTGGGTTTAGCGTTGGGGTTTGGTTTAGGGTTAGGGTTAGGGTTAGAGTTGGGTTTGGGGTTTGGTTTGGGGTTGGGGTTAGAGTTAGAGTTACTCTTGGGATTAGGGTTAAAAGACATGTAGGGTTATTGTTGGGGTTAGGGGTTGGGGTTGAGGCTTGAGGCTTAGGGATAGGGTTGGTTTCAGGGTTGGGGTTTGGTTTGGGGTTAGTTTTGGGGTTGGGGTTAGAATTGCTCTTGGGTTAGGGGGTTAGAAGGGTTTGGGGTTAGGGTTAGGTTAGGTGTTGGGGTTGGGTTTGGGGTTGGGTTTGGGGTTGGGGTTTGGTTTGGGGTTAGAGTTAGGGGGTAGGATTAGGACTTGTGGTTGGTGTTAGGGTTGCGGTTATGGTTGGACCAGGGTTATGTTTAGGGTTAGGGTGTAGGGGTTTACGGATAAGGTAAGTGCTAGGGTTGGGGTTAGGTTTAGGTTTAGGATTTGGGGTTGGGTTAATGTTGGGGTGATGGTTAGGATTAGGGTGTGGGGTTTGGGGTTAGGGTTAGTGTTGGGGTTAGGCTTTGGGGTTAGGGTTAGCATTAGGAGTTAGGGTTAAGGTTAAGGTTAGTGTTAGATTTGGTTTTGGGGTTAGGATTAGTGTTAGGGGTTAAGGTTGGGTTTGGGGTTATGGTATGCTTAGTGTTGGGGTTGTTGTTGGGGTTAGGGTTGGGGTTGGGGTTAGTGTTACTGTTGGGGTTAGGGTTAGAAAAGTTTAGATTTAGGTTAGGGTTAGAATAGGGTTGGGGTTAAGGTTAGGGTAGGGTTAGGTTTGGGGGTTGGGGTTTGGGTTGGGGTTGGGGTTGTGGTTAGCTATACTGTTGGGATTGGGGTTAGAAAAGTTTGGGTTTAGGGTTGGGGTTAAAATAGGGTTGGGGTTAGGTTTGGGGTACTGGGGTTACGGTTGGCGTTTGGGATTTAGTATTGGGGTTATGTTGGGGTTAGGGGTTAGGATAGGTTTGGGGCTAATGTTGGGGTTAGAGTTATGGATGGGTTGGGGTTAGGGTTAGTATTGGGGTAGGGTTAGGGCTAGGAATAGGGTTAGGTCTAGGGGTTGGGTTTGGGGTTTGGGGTTAGGGTTACAGGTAGGTATAGGGGAAGGGGTATGGCTTGGGGTTATGGTTGGGGTTAGGGTTGGGGTTGGGTTAGGGTTGGGTTTGGGGTATGGGGTTTGGGGTTAAGTTAGAGTTATAGTTGGTGTTAAGGTTAGCTTTATTCTTGGGTTTGGGGTTAGAAGAGGTTTAAATTTGGGGTTATGGTTAGAATAGTGTTAAAATTATGATTAGGGAGTTGGGGTTAGGTTTAGCATTCATGATTTGGGGTTAGGGTTAGTTTAGGGTTAGGGTTGGGTTTACGTTTGGGGTTTGGGTTAGTACTAGGTTGGGTTTGGTGCTAGGGAATACGGTAATCAAAGGTTATGGTTGGGGCTAGGGATTGTGGTTACGGGGGAGTTGGGGAAGGGGTATGGCTTAGGTTGGGGTTAGGGTTGGGGTTGGTGGTTGGGGTTGGAGTTAGCGTGGGTTTGGGGTTGGGGTTAGCGTTACTCTTGGATTTGGGGTTAGAAGAGTTTTGGGTTGGGGTTAGTGTTGGGGTTGGGGTTGGGCTTAGGTTGGGGTTAGGGTGAGGGGTTGGGGTTGGGGTTAGGCTGAGGGTTGGGGTTGGGGGTTAGGGTTAGGGTGAGGATAGGGTTTGGTTTAGGGTTTGGGTTGGGGTTAGGGTGAAGTTTGGGGTTAGGGTTGGGGTGGGGTTAGGGTTAGTGTTGGGGTTAGGGGTTAGGATGGGGTTGGGGTTATGGGCTGGGGTTGGGGTTTGGTTTGGGGTTGGGGTTGGGGTATGGTTGGGGTTAGCATTATTCGTAAGATTAGGGTTAGAAGAGGTTAGGGTTAGGGTTAGGGTTAGTGTTAGGATAAGGGGTAGGATTATGGATTGTGGTTGGGTTTGGGGTTGGGGTTAGGTTGGGTTAAGTTTGGGGGCTAGGTTTAGGAATAAGACTAGGGCTAGTCCTAGGACTGGGGCTGGGGCTGGGGCTCAAGCTGGGTTTAGTGTAATGGTTGGGCTTTGGGTTTGGGGTTACGGTTTGGGTTTGGGGTTAGGGGTTGGGGTTAGGGGTTGGGTTGGGTGTTGGGGTTGGGGTTATGGTTAGCGTTACTGTTGGGTTGAGTGTTGAAGAGGTTTGGGTTTAGGATTAGCATTAGAATAAAGTTGGGGTTGGGTTTGGTTTATTGGGGTTGGGGTTAGATTAGGAATAGAGTTGGGGTTTAGTGTTAGGATTAAGGTTTGTGTCACGATTAGGGGCTGGGTTTGGGGTTAGGGTTGGGGGTTGGGGAATGGGTAGGGGTAGGGGTTTTGGTTAAAGTTAGGGTTAGGGTTAGGATTGGGTTAAGGTTGGTGTTAAGGTTAGGATTTAAAGTTAGTGTTAGGGTTGGGTTGGGGTTAGGGGTAGGGTTTACGTTTGGTGTGTCGGTTAGGGTTAGGGTTGTGGATGGGGTTGGGGTCAGGGGTTGGGGTTGGGGTTTGGGGTTTGGGGTTGGGGTTAAGAATAGTGTTAGGGTTGGGCCGAGGGATAGGGTGAGGCCTGGGGCTGGTGCTAGTGCTAAGGCTAGGGTTAGGGATGGGGTTAGGGTTGGGGTTGGGGTTATGGTGCGGTTGGGGTTGGGGTCAAGGGTTTCGGTTTAGGGTTAAGGTTATAATAGTGTTAGGGGTTAAGGTTAGGATTAGGGTACGGTTAGGGGGTAGGGTTGGGGTTGGGGTTAGGGTTGGGTTTAGGGTTGGGGTTTGGTTCAGGGTTGGGGTTTGGGTAGGGTTAGTGGTAGGAGTATGGGTTGGGGTTTGGGTTGGGGTTAGGTGTGGGGTTTGGATTTAGCGTAATGGTTTGTGCTACAGTTAGCATTGGGGTTGGGGTTAGGCTTGGGTTGGTGTTTGGGGTAGGTGTATGTTTAGGGTAGATGTTAGGGTTAGGGTTGAGGCTTAGGGTTAGGGTTAGGGTTGGGTTTATGTTTAGGGAAGGTACAGGTATGGGGTTGGGGTTGGGGGTAGGGATAGGATTAGGGTTAGGGTTAGGGTTAGGGTTGGGGTTAGAGTACAGTTGGGGTTGGGGTTCAGTAGTTTCGGTTTAGGGTTAGGGTTAGAATAGGGTTAGGGATAGGGTTAGGGTTAGGGTGCGGTTGGGGTTAGGGTTGGGGTTGGGGTTCGCATTACTCTTGGGTTTGGGGTTACAAGAGGTTTCGGTTTGGGGTATGATTTGGGGTTAGGGTTGGGGGTTGAGGCTTAGGGTTAGGGTTAGGGTTAGGTTTAGGGTTTAGGATTTGAGGTAAGGGTAGCGGTATGTTTTGGGGTTTGGGTAAGTGTTAGGGTTGTGTTAGGGTTACGGTTAGGGTTTAGGGTTAGGGTTAGGTTTTGGGTTTAGGTTTGGTGTTGGGGTTAGGGTTAAGGTGGCGGTTAGCTATTAAGATTAGGGTTAGGGTTAGGGTTAGTGTTAGGATTAAGGGTGCGGTTATGGGTTGTGGTTAGGTTTGGGGTTAAGGTTAAGTTGGGTTTGGGTTGGGGCTAGGTTTAGGAATAAGGCTAGGGCTAATCCTAAGGCTAGGGCTAGTGCTGTGGCTCAAGCTGGGGTTAGTGTGGGGGTTGGGTTTT
Source organism: Nanger dama (assembly GCA_917880005.1). Lineage (NCBI taxonomy): Eukaryota > Metazoa > Chordata > Mammalia > Artiodactyla > Bovidae > Nanger > Nanger dama. The sequence goes on along the minus strand of CAKJTW010000489.1, from coordinate 30,638 downwards.
AGTGTTGGGGTTGGGGTTGGGGTTTGGGATTGGGGTTAGGGGTTGGGGTTGGGTTTGGGGTTGGGTTTGGGGTTGGGGTTAGCGTTACTGTTATGTTGAGTGTAGAAGGGGTTTGGGTTTAGTGTTATCATTAGAATAAAGTTAGGGTTAGGATTAGTTTATTGGGGTTGGGGTTAGCTTAGGGATAGGGTTAGTATTTAGTGTTGGGATTGAGGTTCGTGTCAGTATTAGGGGCTGGGTTTGGGGTTGGGGTAAAGGGTAGGGGAAGGTGTGGGGGTAGGGGTATGTGTTGGAATTAGGGTTAGGGTTAGGATTGGGTTAAGGTTGGTTTTGGGGTTAGGGTTTGGGGTTGGTGTTGGGCTTAGGTTGGGATTGGGGTTAGGTTATGGTTGGTTTTGGGGTTATGATGAAGGTTAGGATTAGGATTACAGTAAGTGTTAGGGTTGGGGTTAGGGTTGGGGTTGGGGTTTGGGTTTAGGGTTAGTGTGCGGTTGGGGTTAGGGCTGTGGTTGGGGGTTGGGGTTGGGGTTTGGGGTTTAGGGTTAGGGTTAAGAATAGGTTTACATTTAGCGTAATGGTTTGTGCTACAGTTAGCATTGAAGTTAGGGTTAGGTTTGGGTTAGGGTTAGGGGTGGGTGTATGTGTAAGTGTAGATATTAGGGTTAGGGTTAGGGTTAGGTTTATGGTTGGGGTTACAGTTAGGGTTAGGGTCTAAGGGTTTCGGTTTGGGGTTAGGGGTTAGAATAGGGTTAGGGTTAAGGTTGGGGTTAGGGTTAGGGTGCGGTTAGGAGTAGGGTTGGGGTTGAGGTTGGGGTTAGGTTTAGCGTTGGGGTTTGGTTCAGGGGTTAGGGTTAGGGGTAGGCTTAGTGGTAGGAGTATGGGTAGGGGTTTGGGTTGGGGTTAGGATTAGGATTAGATTTAGCGTAATGGTTGGTGCTACAGTTAACATTGGGGTTGGGGTTAAGTTTGGGTTAGGTTTGGGGGTAGGTGTGTGTGTAGTGTAGATGTTGGGGTTAGGGTTAGGGTTGGGTTTATGGTTAGGGTAGGTACAGGTTTGGGGTGGGGGTTGGGGTTAAGGATAGGGTTGGTGTTGGGGTTGGGTTTGGGGTTGGGGTTAGAGTACAGTTAGGGTTAGGATTTGAAGTAGTTTCGATTTGGGGTTAGGGTTAGAATAGGATTAGGGATAGGGTTAGGGTTAGGGTATGGTTAGGGTTGGGGTTGGGGTTGGGGTTAGGGTTAGCATTACTCTTAAGTTTAGGGTTAGAAGGTTTAGGGTTGGGGTTTGGGTTAGGGTTAAGGTTAGGGTTGGGGTATGATTTGGGGTTAGGGTTGGGGTTTGGGCTTGGGGTTGGGGTTTAGGGTTAGGGGTAGGGGGTAGTGGTATGTGTTGGGGTTTGGGTTAGGGTTAGGGTTGGGTTAGGATTACGGTTGGGGTTTAGGGTTAGGGTTAGGGTTTGGGTTTAGGTTTGGTGTTAGGGTTAGGGTTAAGGTAGGGGTTAGTTGTCAAGATTAGGGTTAAGGTTGGGGTTAGTGTTAGGATTAAGGGTAGGGTTATAGGTTGTGGTTGGGTTTGGGGTTGGGGTTAGGTTGGGTTGGGGTTGGGGGCTGGGTTTGGGAATAAGGCTAGGGGCTAGACCTGGGGCTAGGGCTGGGAGCTGGGGCTGGGGCTCAAGCTGGGGTTGGTGGGTGGGGTTGGGCTTTGGGGTTATAGTTGGGGTTGGGGTTTGGGATTAGGGTTGGGGTTGGGGTTGAGTTTGGGTCTGGGGTTGGGTTTGGGGTTAGCGTTACTCTTGGGTTGAGTGTAGAAGAGGTTTGGGTTTGGGGTTAGAATTAGAATAAAGTTACGGTTGGGTTTGGTTTATTAGGGACCGGGTTGGGTTAGGGATAGTGTTACGGTTTAGTATTAGGATTGAGGTCAGTGTCAGGATTAGGGGATAGATTTGGGGTTAGGGTTAAAGGGTAGGGGAAGGGATAGGGGTAAGGGTATGTGTTGGAGTTAGAGTAAGGGTTGGGATTGGGTTAAGGTTAGTGTTAGGGTTGGGATTTGGGGTTAGAGTTAAGGTTAGGTTAGGGGTAGGGTAAGGGTTAGTTTTGGGGTTATGATTAGGGTTAGGGTTAGTGTTGGTGTTGGGGTTAGGTTTGGGGTTATGGTTAGGATTAGGGTTAGTGTTAGGTTTAGCGTTGGGGTTGGGGTTAGGGTTTAGGTTTAGGGTTAGTGACGTTTAGGTTTAGGGTTGGGGTTGGGGTTAGTGTCAGGGTTAGGGTTAGGGTTGGGGTTATGGTTTAGGGTTAGGGTTAAGAATAGTGTTAGGGTTGGGCCGAGGGATAGAGTTAGTTCTGGGCCTAGTGCTGGTGCTAAGGCTAGGATTAGGGTTAGTGTTGGTGTTAGGGGTACGGTTGGGGGTAGGGTTGGGGTTGGGGTTAGGGTTAGGATTAGCTTTGGGGTTGGGGTACAGTTAGGGTTAGGGTCAGAAGAGGTTTCGGTTTAGGGTTAGGGTAAGAATAGGGTTAGGGTTAAGGTTAGGGTTAGGTTAGGGGTAGTTGGGGTTGGGTTGGGGTTGGGGTTGGGGTTTGGGGTTGGGATTTGGTTCAGGGTTGGGTTTAGGGGTTAGGGTTAGTGGTAGGTTTAGTGTTAGGAGTATGGGTTGGGTTTTGGGTTGGGGTTGGGGTTAGGGTTAGATTTAGGGTAATGGTTAGTGTTACAGTTACCATTATATTTAGGGTTAGGGTTGGCTTAGGGTTGGGGGTAGGGGTATGGGTAAGTAGGTATTAGGGTTAGGGTTAGGGGTTAGGTTTATGGTAAGGGTAGGTATAGGTTTAGGGTTGGGTTGGGATTGGGGAAAGGATTAGGGTTGGGGTTGGGTTTAAGGTTAGGGTTAGAGTACGGTTACGGATAGGGTTCGAAGGGTTTCAGTTTAGGGTTAGGGGTAGAATAGGGTTAGGGGTTAGGGTTAGGGATAGGGTGCAGTTAGGATTAGGGTTGGGGTTGGGGTTGGGGTTGGGGTTAGGGTTAGGGTTAGCATTACTCTTAGGTTTAGGGTTAGAAGTGGTTTCGGTTTAGGGTATGATTTGGGGTTAGGGTTAGGGGCTAGGCTCAGTGTTAGGGTTAGGGTTAGGTTTAGGGTTTAGGGTTAGGGGTAGGGGTAGCGGTATGTGTTGGGGTTTGGGTTAGGGTTAGGGTTGGGTTGGGAGGGTTAGGTTTTAGGGTTAGGGTTAGGGTTAGTTTAGTTGGGTTAGGGTTAGTGTTAGTTTTGGGGTTAGGGTTAGTGTTAAGGTTGGGTTAGGGTTATCATTATGGTGATGGTAGGGGTTAGGGTTGTTTTCCGGTTAGGGGTAGGGGTAGGGGTAACGGTATGGGTATGGGTTGGGGTTTGGGTAGGGTTAAGGTTGGGGTTAGCATTACTCTTAGGGTTGGGTTTAGAAGGGTTTCGTTTGGGGTAAGGTTTAGGATTAGGGTTAGGGTTTAGGCTTGGGGTTAGGGTGAGGTTGGTTTAAGTTTAGTGTTGGGGTTGGGGTTAGGGACAGGATTAGGGTTAGCGCTACTGTTGGGGTTTGGGTTACAAGAATATTAGGTTTGGGGTTACGGTTACCATACGGTTAGGGGTGAGGTTTAGGGTTGGGGTGCGGTTAGGGTTAGCGTTGGGGTTGGGTTTAGGGTTAAGGTTGGGGTTATGGGTTAGGGATAGGGTTAGGGTTAGAGAGTTAGGGTTAGGATTAGGTTAGGTGTTATGGTTATGGTTAGTGTTCAGGTAGGGGTAGGGGTAGGGGAATGGGTTCGGGTTATGGTTACGGTGAGTTTTATTGTTGTATAAGGATTAGGGTTAGTGTTAATGTTTGGGTTTAGGGTTAGTGTTAGGTTTTAGGTTTCAGTGATAGAGTTAGGGTAAGGGATAGGGTTGGGGTTAGGGTTGGGGTTAGGGTTGGGTTGGGGTTAGTTTTGGGGTTATGGTTTAGGTATAGGGTTAGGGTTATGGTTGGGGTTTAGGGTTGGGGTTTGGGTCAGGTTTAGGGTTAGGGGTTATGGTTAGGGGTAGGGGTAGCGGTATGTGTTGGGGTTTGGGTTGGGGTTAGGATTGGGTTAGGGCTAGTGTTGGGGTTCGAGTTTAGGGTTGGGGTTAGTGTTAGGGTTAGGGTTAGCTTTAGGGTAGTGTTAGGGTTAGGGTTAGTGTTAGGGTTAGCATTAGTGTTGGTGTAGTGTTTCTTTAGGGTAAGAGGTAGGGGTAGGGGTAATGGTAGGGGTATGGTTTGGGGTTGGGGTTGGGGTTTGGGTTAAGGTTGGGTTGGGGTTAGGGTTAGGGTTAATGGTAGGGGTAGGGTTAGGCCTAAGGATAGGGTTAGGCCTAGGGCTGGTGTTGGGTCTATGGCTAGGGCTGAGGCTAGGGTTAGTGTTAGGGTTAGTGTTTGGGGTTAGGGTTAGGGGTTACGTTTTGGGGGTTGGGGTAAGTGTTAGGATTAGTGTTGGGGTGAGGTTATGGTTTAGGGTTGGGGGTTGGGATTTAGGATTAGGGTTAGGGATAGGGTTAGTGTTAGTGTTAGGGTTAGGGTTGGGTTTGGGTTTGGGGTTATTGTTAGGGTTAATATTAGTGTTTGGGTTAGCGTTAGCATTAGGGTTAGGGTTTGGTTAGGGTTAGGGGTAGGGGTAGTGGTAAGGATAGAGGTATGTTTTGCGGTTGGGTTTGGGTTTTGGGTTAGGGTTGATTTGGGGTTAGAGTTAGTTTTGGGGTTGGGATTTGGGGTTTGGGGTTGGGGTTAGGGGTAGGGGTATGGTTAGACCTAAGGATAGGGTTGGGCCTGGGGCTGGTGCTAGGGGTGGGGCTACGGCTAGACTAGGGGTTGGGGTTGGGGTTGGGGTTCAGGGTTAGGGGTTGGGGTTGGGTTATGGGAGTCAGGGGTTGGGGTTGGGTTTAGTGTTGGTGTTGGGGTTGGGGGTAGGTTTACGATTGGGTTTAGGTCTGGGCTTGGGGTAGGGTTGGGTTTGGGGTTGGGGTTGGGTTTAGGGATAGGATTAGGGTTAGCGTAACTCTTGGGGTTAGGGTTAGAAGAGGTTTAGATTTGGGGTTAGGGTTAGTGTTAGGGTTAGGGTTGGGTTTAGTTTTGGGTTATGTTTGGGGTTAGGGTTAGTGTTTGGGGTTGGGGTTAGGGATTAGGGTTTAGGGATAGGGTTAAGGTTAGGGGTTAGGGTTAGGGGTATTTGTATGGGTTGGAGTTAGGTTTAGGGTCAGGATTGGGTTGGGGTTAGTGTTGGGGTTGGGGTTTGGGGTTAGGGTTAAGGTTAGGTTAGGGTTAGGGTTAGTGGTAGTGTTACGGTTGGGGTTTGGTTGAGTGTTAGGGTAAGGGTTTGGGGTTTAGGGATATGGTAAAGTTGGGGTTAGGGTTAGGTTTAAGGGGAGGGATAGGATTAGGGGTTGTGTTTGGGGTTGGGGTTGGGGCTAGTGTTGGGTTAGGCTTAGGGTTAACGTTACAGTTTGGGGTTTGGGTTTGGGGTTAGAGTTAGAGTTGGGGTTAGGTATAGGGCAGGGTTAGAGTTATGGTTGGGGGTTAGGGTTAGGGTAAGTGTTGGGGTTATGGTTAGGCTAGGGATAGGGTTAAGACTAGGGCTAGGGATAGGGCTGGGGCTGGGGTTGGGGTTAGTGTTTGGGGTTATGGTTGGGGTTAGAGTTTGGGGTAGGGATAGGGATAGGGGTTAGGGGCTGGGGTTAGAAATAGGTTAGGGTTAGGGTTATGGTTATGGTTTAGGGTTGGGGTTAGGGAAAGTGTTTGGGCTTAGGATAGGTGTTGGGGTTAAAGTTAGGGTTAGGGTTAGGGTTAGGACTAGGGATACGGTTGGGGTTGGGGTTGGGGTAGGGTTAGGGTTACGGTGAGGTTAGTGTTTAGTGTTGGGGTTAGGGGTTAGGGTTAGGGTTTGGGGTTTGGGGTTTGGGGTTGGGTTTAGGCAAGGGTTTGGGCTTAGGATAGGTGTTAGGGTTAAATTTAGGATTAGGGTTAGGGTTGGGACTAGGGCTATGGTTGGGGTTAGGGTGTAGGTTCGGGTTTAGGGTTTCGGGATAGGATTAGGGTTAGGGTTGGGGTTTGGGGCTAGGGATAGTTTTGGGGCTGGGGCTACTGCTGGGGCTGGGCCTGGGGCTCTGGCTAAAGTTAGGATTAGTGTTGGGGTTTTATATTAAGGTTATGGTTGGAGTTTGGGGTTAGGGTGGGGTTAGGGTAGGGTTGGCGTTGGGTTTGGGTTTGGGGTTGGGGTTAGCGTTACTATTAGGTTTAGTGTTAGAAGTGGGTTGGGTTTGGGGTTGGGGTTAGGAATATGGTTAGGGATAGGGTTAGGGTTAGGGTTAGGGGTTGTGGTTAGTGTTGGGGTTAGGGTTAGTGTTGGGGTTAGGGTTAGGGTTAGGGTTGGGTTAGGATTAAGGTAAGGATTAGTGTTTAGTGTTAGGTTTGGGGTTAGGGTTATGGTTTCGGGTTTAGGAATAGGATTCAGGTTAGGAGTAGCGGTCTGGTTAGGGGCAGGGTTGGGGTTGGGGTTAGGGTTATAAGAGTTAGTGTTAGGGTTAGGGTTAGGGTTAGGCAGAGTTAATTTTAGGGTTGTGGTTAGGGGTTGGGATTAGGGTTGGGGTTTAATATTAGGATTAGGGTTAGGGTTGGGGTTAGGGTTTAGGGTTGGGTGTGGGTTTGGGGGTTAGATTAGGGTTAGGGATAGGGGTAGGGGTAGGGTTAAAGATATGTGTGTGTTAGGGTTAGGGTTACGGTTGTGTTAGGGTTATGGTTGGGGTTTAGGGACAGGTTTAGGGGTTGGGGTTGGGGTTAGGTATAGGGTTAGGTCTAGGGCTAGTGCTAGGTATGGGGCTAGGTCTAGAGCTAGGGGTTAAGCTTAGGGTTAGGGTAGGGTTAGGTTTGGGGTTGTGGTTGGGGTTGGGGTTGGGGTTAGGGTTACCATTACTGTTTGGTTAGGGTTAGAAAGGTTTAGGTTTGGGGTTTGGGGTTAGAATAGGGTTAGGGTTGGGGTATTGGGGTTTGGATTAGGGTTGGGATTTGGGGTTGAGTTTAGGTTACGTTTGGGGTTTAGGGTAGGGCTGGGGCTGGGGTGGGGCTAGGGCTGGTGCTAGGTCTGGGTTTATGGCTGGGGCTACGTTTGGGGTTGGGGTTGGGGTTTAGAGTTGGGGTTAGGATTAGGATTAGGTTTGGGGTTAGGGTTAGGGTTGGTGTTTAGGGGTTTAGGGTTAGTGTTGGGTTAGTGTTGGGGTTGGGTTTGGGGTTGGGTTTCGGGTTGGGGTTTGGTTGGGTTGGGGTTAGGGTTTAGGGATTAGGGTTGGGGTTGGGGGTTAAGGTTATGGGTAGGGGTAGGGGTAGGGATATGCTTTGGGGTTAGGGTTGGGTTTGGGTTAGGGATAGGGTTAGGGTTGGGGTTGGGGTTTAGGGATTATGGTTGGGGTTGGGGTTAGAGTTAAGGTAGGGCTAGTGATGGGGTTGGGGCTAGAGCAAGGGCTGGGGCTACGGCTAGGGATAGTTTTAGGGTACTGGTGGGTTTAGCATTAGGGTTACGGTTGGGGTTGGGGTAGGGCTAGTTTTGGGTTAGGGTTAGTGATAGGGTTTAGTGTTAGGGTTGGGGTTATAGTTGGGGGTTGGGGTTAGGGTTTAGGGTTTAGTGTTAGGGATATGGTTAGGTGTGGGTGTGGGGGTAGGGGTATGGGTTGGGGTTAGTGTTAAGGTTAGAGTTAAGGTTACTGTTGGTTGAGGGTATGGTTAGTGTTTTTGGTTAGGGTTAGGGTTAGGGTTTGGGGTTTAGGGATAGGGTTAGTGTTTGGTTTAGGGTTAGGCTTAAGGTTAGGGGTAGGTTCAGGTGCTGTGGTTAGGGTTGGGGTTGGGGTTAGGTTTGTTAGGGTTAGGGTTAAGGCTAGTTGTGGGGTTGGGGCTGGGGCTGGGACTAGGATTAAGACTAGGGATAGGGTTGGGTCTTGGACTAGTTACAGTGTTAGTGTTAGGATGGGGTTAGGGTTGGGGTTTGGGTCAGGGTTTAGTGTTGGGGTTAGGGTTATGGTTGGGTGTTGGCGTTGGGGTTAGGGGTTAGCGTTAGTGTTGGGGTCATGGTTGGGGCTAAGGATAGGGTTAGGACTAGGGTTGGTGCTGGGGCTAGGGATAGGGCTAGAGCAAGTGATAGGTTTAGGGTTAGTGTTTAGTGTTATGGTTGGTGTTAGAGTTAAGGGTAAGGATAGGGTTAGGCATTAGGGTTATGGTTAAGAACAGGTTTGGGGTTGGGGTTAGGATTAGGGTGAGGGTTAGGGATAGGGTTTAGGGTTGGGGTTAGGGAAATGGTTTAGGCTTAGGATAGGTGTTGGGGTTAAAGTTAGGTTTGGGGTTGGAGTTACGACTAGGGCTGGGTTGGGTGTGGGGTTAAAGTTAGTGATTAGGCTTAGGGATAGGGTTAGGGTTAATGGTTGGGGTTAGGGTTAGTATTAGGGTTGGGGATAGAGTTGGGGTTTGGGGTTAGTGTAAGTGTTAGAGTTGGGGTTTGTGTTAGTTGCGGTGGGGTTAGCGATGGGGTTGGGTTTAGGGTTAGGGTTGTGTTATGGTTAGGGGTAGGGGTAGAGGAAAGGGTAAGGTATGGGTTGGGGTTAGGTTAGGGTTAGGGTTGGGGTTGGGGTTGGGCTTAGGGTTGGGTTTAGAAGAGTTAGGGTTGGGGTTGGGGGTTGGGGTTATGGCTTGGGGTAGGATTAGTGGTGGGGGTTGGGGTTACGATTGGGCTTTGGGGTTAAGGTTGGGGTTAGAGTTTTGGGGTTATGGTTGGGGTTAGGATAGGGGTTGGTTGTTAGTTGGGGTTGGGATTAGGGTTTGGGGTTTAGGGATAGGGTTGGGGTTAAGGTTGGGGGTAGGGTTAGGGGTTTGGGTTAGGATTAAGGTTAGGGTTAGGGTTGGAATAGGGTTAGGTTTGGGGTTAGTGTTTAGGGTTAGTGTCAGGGTTAGTTTTGGGATTTAGGAGTTTAGGGATAAAGTTGGGGTTAGGAGTTAGGGTTAGTATTTTGGGTTTGCATTAGTATTAGTGTTGGGGGTTGGGGTTAGGGATAGAGGGGTAGGGGTAGGGGTTGGTGTTGGGGATAGGGTTAAGGTTATGGTTGGAGTTATGGTTATGGTTGGGGGTTAGGGTCATGGTTCGTGCTAGGGTTAGTTTAGAGTTAGTGTTACGGTGAGGGTTTAGGGTTGGGGTTTAGACAAGTTAGGGTTAGTGTTAGGGTTGGGGGATAGGTTGGGGTGAGGTTAGACAGGTTGGGTTAGGATTATGGTTAGGATTAGGGTTTAGGGTTTAGGGTTGGGGTTGGGGCTAAGGGTAAGGGTTAGGGTTAGGGTTATGTGTTAGGGTTAGTGTTAGGGTTAGGTTTATTGTTTAGGATTAGGGTTAGGGTTTGGGTGGTAGGGTAGGTTTAGGGTTAGGGTTATGGTTAGGGGTTTGGGGTTAGAGTTATGTTAAGTGGTAGGGTTTTGTGTTAGGGTTAGGTGTTAGTGTTTTGGGGGAGGGTTTAGGTAGGTTTAAGGTTATGGATAGGGGTAGGGTTTTCGGGTCGGGTTGGGGTTAGGGTTTAGGGTTAGGGTTAGTGTTAGGGTTAGCATTACTGTTAGGATGAGTGTTAGAAAGGTTTGGGTTTAGGGTTAGCTATAATAGGTTTGGGGTTTGGTTTCGGGTATTAGTGTTGGGGTTAGGTTAGGGTTAGGGTTAGGGAAAGGGTTCGTGTTTGTGTTAGGGTTTTGTTAGGCTTGGAGTTGGGGTTAAGTTTAGGATTAGGTTTAGGGTTAGTGTTTGTGTTAGGGTTAGCGTTAGGGTTGGGGTTAGGGTTGGGGTTTGGATTAGGCTTAGGGTTAGGGTTAGTGTTAGGTTTCACCTTGGGGTTAGGGTTAGGGTTTGGTTAGGGTTAGGGGTAGGGGTAGGGGTAAGGGTGGGTGTATGAGTTGGGGTTGGGGTTGGGGTTAGGGTTGGGTTAGGGTTAGAGTTAGTTTTAGGGTTAGGGTTTATCATTTAGGGTTAGGGTTAGGGGTAGGGGTAGGGTTTGGGGTTAGGTTGGGGTTAGGTTTTAGGAGTTAGGGTTAGGGTTGGGGTTGGGTTTTAGTGTTAGGGTTATGGTTAGCGTTTGGGTGGTGGTTGGGTTTATGGTTGGGGTTAGGTTTGGGTTTAAGGTAGGTTTAGGTTTAGGGTTGGGATTGGGGTTAGGAATAGGATTAGGGTTAGCGTTACAGGTAGGTTTAAGGTTAGAAGAAGTTTGGGTTTGGGGTTAGGTTTAGAATAGGGTTAGGGTTAGGGTTAGGTTTCAGTTAGGGTGCAGTTGGGGTTAAGGTAGGGGTTGGGGTTAGGATTATGTTTAGGTTTAGGGTTAGGGTTAGGGTTAGGGTTAGTGTTGGGGTTAGGGTTGGGGTTTGGTTAGGGTTAGGGGTAGGGGTAAGGGTAGGGGTAAGGTTGCGTTTGGGATTAGGGTTTGGGTTGGGGTTGGGTTAGGTTTAGGGTTAGGGTTGGTTTTGGGGTTGGGGTTTGGGGTTTGGGGTTAGGATTAAGGGTAAGGGTAGGTTTAGGCCTAAGAATAGGGTTAGGCCTGGGGCTGGTGCTGGGGCTATGGCTGGGGCAAGGCTACGGTTGGGGTTAGGATTAGGGTTTGGGGTTAGGGGTTAGGGTTGGGTTTTAGAGTTGGGGTTAGTGTTGGGGTTAGGGTTTATGGTTACGTTTAGAAAAGGGTTTGTGTTAGTGTTAGGGCTAGTGTTGGGGTTGGGGGTTAGGGTTAGGTTTGGGATTAGGTTTAGGGTTAGTGTTAGGGTTTTGGTTAGTTTTAGGGTTAGCGTTAGGGTTTGAGTTAGGGTTTTGTTAGGGTTAGGGGTAGGGGTAGGGGTAAGGGTAGGTGTATGGGTTGCGGTTGGGTTTAGGTTTTGGGTTGGGGTTAGGGTTAGTTTTAGGGTTAGGTTTGGGGGTTTAGGGTTTGGGGTTTGGGGTTGGGGTTTAGGGTAGGGTTGGGGTTAGACCTGGGGATGGGGTTGGGCCTGGGGCTGAGTGCTAGGGGTAGGGCTGGGGCTAAACTAGGCGTGGGGTTGGGGTTGGGGTTTGGGGTCATGGTTGGGGTTGGGTTATGGGAGTTACGGTTGGGGTAAGTGTTAGTGTTAGTGTTGGGGTTGGGGTTGGGTTTACGGTTGGGTTTGGGTTTAGGCTTACTGTGGGTTTAGGTTTGGGGTTGGTTTGGGGTTGGGGATAGGATTAGGATTAGCGTTACTATTGGGGTTGGGGTTAGAAGTGGTTTGGGTTTGGGGTTAGGGGTTAGAATAGGCTTGGGGTTGGGGTAAGGTTAGGGTTAGGGAATGGTTAGGATTACGGTTGGGGTTGGAGTTAGGGTTAGGGTTAACGTTGGGGGTTGGGGTTAGGTTTAGGGTAAGGTTTGGGTTATAGATAATGTTGGGGTTAGTGTTTAGGGTTAGGGTCAGGGTTAGGTATTAGGGTTTAGTCTTAGGATTAGGGTTAGGGTTAGTGTTAGGATTAGGGGTAGGTTTATGGTTAGGCGTGGGTTTAGTGTTATGGTTAGACGATTTAGTGTTAGGGTTGGGTTAGGGTTGGGTTAGGATTAGGGGTAGGGATAGGGTTACGGGTAGGGATAGGGTTAGGCGAGTTAGGGTTAGGGTTATTGTTAGGGATAGGGTTGGGGTTTAGGGTTAAGGTCAGGGTTAGGGTTGGTTAGGGTTAGGGTTAGGGTTAGGGATTAGGGTTAGGGTTAGGGTTTATGGATAGGGTTAGTGTGAGGTTAGGGGTTAGGGGTTAGGGGTTGGGGTAGGGGTATGAGTTGGAGTTCGGTTTAAGTTTAGGATTGGGTTAGGGTTAGTGTTGGGGTTAGGGTTTAGGGTTAGGGTTTAGGATTACGTTATTGTTAGGTTGGGGTAGGGGTTAGGGTTAGTGTTAGGGTTAGGGTTAGAGTTAGGGTTATGGTTTACTGTTAGGGTTAGGGTCATATTATTGTTAGTGTTAGGGTTAGTTTTATTGTTGAGGCTAGGTTTGGGTTTAGGGTAGGTTTAGGTTTGGGGTTGGGTTTGGGGTTAGGGATAGGATTAGGATTAGCATTACTGTTAGGTTTAGGATAAGAAGAGGTTTAGGTTTGGGGCTGGGGTTAAGATTAGAGATGGGGTTATGTGTTGTAGTTGGGGTTAGGGTTAGGGTTGGGTTTGGTTGGGGTTAGGGGTAGGGATAAGGTTAGCAGAAGGGGTAGGTTTAGGGTTAGGTTTAGACAAGTTATTGTTACGGTTAGGGATAGGGATAGTGTTGGGGTTGGGTTGGGTTTAGGGTTGGGTTTGGGTTTGGGGTTAGGGGTTTGGTTTGGGGTTAAGGTTGGGGTTGGGGTTGGGTTTGGGGTTTAGTTTGGGGTTGGGGTTAGTGTTAGCATTACTCTTAGGATTAGGATTAAAAGACATGTTGGGTTGGGGTTGGGGGTTGGGGTTGGGGTTAGGCTTAGGGATAGGGTTGGTTTTAGGGTTGGGGTTTGGTTTAGGGTTAGGTTTGGGGTTAGGGTTATCATTGCTCTTGGGTTAAGGGTTAGAAGGGTTTGGGGTTGGGGTTAGGGTTAGGTGTTAGGGTTAGGTTTGGGGTTGGGTTTGGGGTTGGGGTTTGGTTTAGGATTAGGTTTATGGTTAGGCCTGGGGCTTTGGTTAGGGGTTAGGGTTAGTGTTAGGGTTAGGGTTCAGATTAGGGTTAGGGTTAGGGTTAGGATTAGGGGTTTTGGTTAGGGTTAGGGTTAGGGTTAGGGGTTGGGTTTTAGGGTTAGGGGTTTTGGTTAGGGTTAGGGTTAGGGGTTAGGGTTAGCGTTAGGGTTAGAGTTATGGTTAGGGTTAGAGTCAGGTTCAGGGTCTGGGTTTAGGGTTAGGGTTAGCGTTAGGGTTAGTTTGCGTTAGGGTTAGCATTAGGGTTAGGGTTAGGGTTAGGTGTTAGGGTTTGTGTTAGGGTTAGGGTTGGGGCTTGGGGTTACGTTTGGGGTTAGGGGTTAGGGTTAGGGTTGGGTTTACGGTTGGGGTTGGGGTTGGGGTTAGGGTTGGTTTGGGGTTATGTTTGGGATTGGGGTTTGGGATACGGTTGGGATTGTGGTTGGGTTTAGGGTTGGGGTTGGGGTTATGGTTAGGGCTGGAGTTATGTTTAGGGTTAGGGTTAGGTTTAGGGTTGAGGTTAGGGTTAGGGTTAGGTTTGGCATTAGAGTTAGTGTTAGGTTTAGGGTTAGTGTTAGTGTTAGGGTTGGGGTTACGGTTCGGGCTAGGGATACGTTGGGACTAGGGCTAGTGCTGGGGTTAAGGAGAGGCCTAGGGCTGGGGCTAAGGTTAGGATTAGTGTTTAGTGTTATGGTTATGGTTAGAGTTAAGGGTAGGGATAGGGTTGGGGGTTAGGGTTAAGTTTAGCGATAGTGTTAGGGTTAAGGTTATGGTTAGGGATTAGGGTTAGGGATAGGGTTAGTGTTTGGGGTTGGGGTTGGGGAAAGAGTTTGGGCTAAGGATATGTGTTAGGGTTAAAGTTGGGGTTAGGGTTAGAGTTAGGCCTGGGGCTGGGGTTGGGGTTAGGTAGGGCTGGCGTTGGGGTTGGGTTTGGGGTTAAAGTTAGTGTTATTGTTGGGTTTAATGTTACGGTTGGGGTTGGGGTTAGGGTTGAGGTTTGGGGTTAGGATTAGGATTAGGGTTGGGGTAGGGCTTGGGGTTAGGGTTGGCGTTAGGGTAGGGGTTGGGGTTGGGTCTTGGGGTTAGTGTTGGGGTTGGGGTTAGGGTTAGGGTTGGGGTTTGGGTTTAGGGTTAGCTTTGGGGTTAGGGATAAGTTTAGGTTGGGGTTAGGGTTAGGGCTGGGGTTTGGGGTTGGGGTTAGTGTTGGGGTTTGGGGTTAGGGTTAAGTTTAAGTTGGGGTTGGGGTTAGGGTTAGGGATTGGGGTTATGGTTAGTGTTATGGGTTAGGGGTTGGGGTTAGGGGTTGGGGCTAGGGGCTGGGGTGAGGTTTACTGTTAGGGTTTACGGTTGGGTTTAGGTATGGGTTGGGGTTAGGGTTAGGGCTAGGGATTGGGTTTAGGGTTAGTGTTATGGTTTAGGATTAGGGTTAGGATTAGGGATAGGTTGGGGTTAGGAGTTTTCATAGGGTTAGGGTTAGGGTTAGGATTTGGTTTAGGGTTAGGGGTTGGATTTGGTTTGGGGTTGGGGTTAGTGTTATGATTCCGGCTTGGGATAGGTTTAGGACTAGGGCTAGTGCTGGGGCTTGGGATAGGGCTAGGGCTAGGGCTGGGATTAGTGGGTTAGTGTTTAGTGTTATGGTTAGTGGTAGTGTTAAGTGTGTAGGGATAGGGTTGGGTGTTAGGGATGGCGTTAGGGATAGTAATAGGGTTAAGGTTAGGGTTAGGGATTAGGGTTATTGTTGGGGTTAGGGGTTTAGGATTAGGGTTTGGGAATAGCTTAGTTTTAGGATATGTGTAGGGGTTAAAGTTAGTGTTAGGTTAGGGTTAGGCTTAGGGTGAGTTTTGGGTTTGGGGTTTGGTTTAGGGTTAGGGTTGGGGTTGGGGGTTTTGGTTGGGGTTAGGGTTAGGGATAGGGTTATGGTTGGGGTTCAGGTTTAGTGTTACGGTTAGAGTTAGTGTTGGGGTTAGGGATATGGTTCAGGTCAGGGTCAGGGTGAGGTTTGGGGTTGGGGTTAGCGTTAGGGTTAGCATTAACATTAGGGTTGGGGTTAGGGTTACTGGTTAGGGTTAGTGTTAATGTTGGGTTTGGGGGTTGGGGTTGGGGGTTAGGGTTGGGATTATGGTTTACAGTTAGTGTTGGGGTTGGGGTTAAGGTTGAGGTGGGGTTAGGGTTGGATTGGGGATGGGGTTGGGTTTGGGATTTTGGTTGGGTTTGGGGTTGGGGTTAGGGTTGGGGTTGGGTTTATGGTTAGGGTTAGGGTTAGGTTTAGGGTTTGAGTTGGGGTTAGTGTTAGGGTTGGGGTTAGGGTTAGGGTTGGTGTTAATGTTGGGTTTAGGGTTAGTGTTTAGGTTTGGGTTTAGGGTTAGGGTTGGGGTTAGGGTTGGGGTTATGGTTCGGGCTAGAGATACATTTAGGACTAGGGCTAGTGCTGGGGGCTAAGGCTGGGGCTGGGGCTGGGGTTACTGTTTAGTGTTATGGTTATGGTTGGGTTTAAGGGTAGGGATACGGTTGGGGGTTGGGGTTGGGGTTAGCGATAGTGTTATGGTTAGGGTTAGGGTTGGGGTTAGGGAGTTGGGCCTAATGCTGGGGTTGGGGTTAGGGTGGGTTACGGTAGGGTTGGCATTGAGGTTGGGTTTAGGGGTTAGGTTGGGGTTGGGGTGAGGGTTGGGGTTAGGGTTGGGCATAGTGTCAGGGGTTGGGGTTGGGGTAAGGGGTTAGGATTAGGGTTGGGGTTAGGGTTGGGGCTGGGTGTTAGGTTTGGGATTATTGTTAGGTTTGGGGTTAGGGTTGGGGTTAGGGCTTGGGTGTTAGGTTTAGGGTTATTGTTAAGGTTTAGGGTTTAGGGTTAGTGTTAGGGTTAGGTTAGGTTTAGGGTTAGGGTTAGGGGTTAGGGTTAGGGTTTATGGTTAGGGTTAGCGCTTAGGTTTAGGGTTGGGGTTACGGTTGGGGTTGGGGGTTAGGTGGGGAGGGGTTAGCGTTGGTGATTAGGGTTAAGGTTGGTTTTAGGGTTGGGGTTGGGGTTGGGGTTATAGTTCGGGCTGGGGATAGGTTTGGGACTGGGGCTGGTGCTGGGAGCAGGGATGGGGGCTGGGGCTGGGGCTGGGGTTGGGGGTTGGTGTTGGGGCTTGGGGTTGGGGTTGGGGGTTGGGGGTTGGGGTTAGCAGTACTTTTGGGTTTGGGGTTAGAAAGTTTGTGGTTAGGGTTGGGGTTGGGGTTGGGGTCAGGGGTTTTGGTTAGGGGTTAGGGTTAGGTTTTGGGGTTGGGGTTTTGTTTGGGGGTTGGGGTTGGGGTTAGGTGTAGGTTTGGTTTGGGGTTGGGGTTAGGGGTAGGGTTAGCGTTACTCTTAGGTTTAGGGTTAGAAGGGGTTTGGGGTTAGGGGTAGGGGTAGGGGTAGGTTTAGTGTTAGGGTTTCATTAGGCTTGGGGTTAGGAGTTCGGGGTATTTTGAGGGTTTGGTTTGGGGTTAGGGTTAGGGTTAGCATTACTCTTGGGTTTAAGGTTAGAAGGGTTTGGGGTTGGGGTTAGGGGATAGGGTTAGGGGTTAGGGTTGGGTTTGGGGTTGGGGTTATGGTTGGGGTTAGGGGTTTTGGTTGGTGTTAGGGATGGAGTTAGGGGTTAGGGTTGGGGTTAGGGTTAGGGAATTAGGTTGGGCTTAGCGTGGGTGTGGTGGTTATGGTTAGGGTCGTGGTTAGGGTTAGGGTTGGGGTTGGGATTAGGTGAGGTTAGGGTTAGTGTTTAGGATTAGGGTTGGGGTAGGGGTTAGGGTTAGGGTTGGTCTTTGGGTTGGGGTTGGGGTTCGGGTTAGCATTAGGGTTAGGGTTAGTTTTAGGGTTAGGTTTGGGGTTAGGGGTCAGGTTCAGGGACAGGTTTTAATGTTAGGATTAGCATTAGGGTTAGCGTTAGCATTATGGTTAGGGTTAGGGTTGAGAGTTAGGGTTAGGGTTAGGGTTAAGGTTAGGGTTGGGTTGGGAGTTAGTGTTAGAGTTACTGTTAGGTGTTAGGGTTAGGGTTAGGTTTGGGGTTAGGGGTTGGGGGTTAGGTTTAGGATTAGGGTTAGGGTTAGGGTTAGGGATTAAGGTTAGGGTTAGGGTTAAGGGTTAGGGTTACGGTTGGGGTTAGGGTTAGGTTGAGGATTAGGGCTAGTTTTAGGGTTAGGTTTAGGTTAGCATTGCGGTTGGGGTTAGGGGTTGAGGTTGGGTTTAGGGTTGGGATTGGGGTTGGAGTTAGGGTGTGGATTTTGTTGGGTTTAGTGTTGGGGTTATGGTTGGGGTTGGGGTTAGGGTTAGGGTTGGGGTTAGTTTTAAGGTTGGGGTTGGGGTTAGGGGTTGGGTTTGGGTTTAGGGGTTAGGGTTAGGTTTAGGGTTTAGGTTTAGTTTTAGGGTTATGGTTATGTTTCGGGCTAGGATAGGTTTGGGACCTGGGCTAGTGCTAGGGTTAGGGAGAGGTCTAGGGATAGGGCTAGGATTAGGGTTAGGGTTTTAGTGTTATGGTTGGGGTTAGAGTTAAGTGTGGGGATAGGGTTGGGGGTTAGGGTTGGGGTTAGCGATAGTGTGGGGTTAGGTTAATGTTAGGGATTAGGGTTAGGGATGGGGTTAGTGTTTGGGGTTGGGGTTGGGGGAAGAGTTTGGGCTTAGGGTATGTGTTAGGTTTAAACTTGGGGTTGGGGTTAGGGTTAGGCCTGGGCTGGGGTTAGGGGTTATGGTAGGGTTAGGGTAGGGTTTGCACTGGGGTTGGGTTTAGGGTTAACGTTAGCGTTATTATTGGGTTTATTGTTATGGTTGGGGTTAGTGTTGGGGTTGGGTTTGGGGTTAGGTGTTAGGATTAGGGTTTGGATTAGGGTTGGTGTGGGGTTAGGGTGAGGGTTGGGTTTAGGGTTAGTGTTAGGGTTGGGGTTGGGGTTGGGGTTGGGGTTGGGTTTAGGGTTAGGGTTGGGGTTAGGGTTGGGGTTAGGGTTCAGGTTATTGTTAGGGTGAGGGTTAGAGCTAGGTTTTGGGGTTGGGGTTAGTGTTGGGATTAGGCTCAGGATTGGGGTTACTATAGGTGAGGGTTAGAGTTGGGGTTGGGGTTGGGGCTGGGTTTGGGATTAGTGTTGGTGTGAGGGATTGGGGTTGGGGTTAGGGTTAGGGATAGTTCAGGGGTTAGGGGTTGTGGTTGGGGTTGGGGTTTGGTTTGGGGTTGGGGTCAGGGTTAGGGTTCGTTCTAGGGATAGGTATAGGACTAGGGCTGGTGGTAGGAGCTGGGGATAGGGCTACAGCTAGGTCTGGGTTTAGGGTTAGTGTTTAGTGTTATGGTTGGGGTTAGTGTTAAGGGTACGGATGGGGTTAGGGGTTAGGGATAGGGTTAGTGATAGTGTTAGGGTCAAGGTTAGGGTTAGGGATTAGGGTTATTTTTAGGGTTAGAGTTTAAGATTAGGGTTGGGAAAGAGCTTAACTTAGGATATGTGTTAGGGTTAAAGTTTGTGTTAGGGTTAGAGTTGGGCCTGGGGCTGGGGTTGGGGTTGGGGTTTGGTTTAGGATTAAGGTTAGGGTTAACATTAGGTGTTTTGGTTGGGGTTACGGTTGGGGTTGGGGTTAGGAGTCAGGGCTGGGGTTGGGGTTAGCGTTGGGGTTATGGTTCGGGCTAGGGATAAGTTTGGGACTAGGGCTAGTGCTAGGGTTAGAGAGGGCTGGGGCTGGGGCTGGGGTTGGGGTTAGTGTTTAGTGTTATGGTTGGGGTTAGTGTTAAGGGTAGGGATAGTGTTGGGTGTTGGGGATAGGTTTAAAAATAGTGTTGGGGTTGAGGATAGGGTTAGGGATTAGGGTTACTGTTGGGGTTGGGGTTTACGATTAGGGTTAGGAAAGAGCTTAGGGTTGGGATATGTGTTGGGGTTAAAGTTTGTATTAAGGTAAGAGTTAGGCCTGGGGCTGGGGTTGGGGTTGGGGGTTTTGGTTGGGGTTAATGTTGGGGGTTGGGGTTGGGGTTGGGACTAGGGTTTACGGTTTGGGTTGGGGTTAGCGTTGGGTTTGGGGTTTAGGGTTAGCGTTATGGTTAGGGATAATGTTAGGGTTAGGGTTACGGTTAGGGTCAGGGTCAGGTTTTGGGGTTAGGGTTAGCATTAGGATTAACATTGGCGTTTAGCGTTAGGGTTAGGGTTAGCGTTAGGGTTTGGGATTAGGGTTAGGGTTATTGTTGGGGTTAGGGTTGGGGTTACAGCTAGGTGTAGGGTGGTTTGGGGTTATTGTTAGGGTTTAGGGTTGGGGTTGGGATTAGGGTTGGGTTAGGAGTTGGGGTTGGGGTTGGGGTTGGGGTTTGGGGTTGGGGTTAAAGTTAGTGGTTCGGATTAGGGTTAGGGTTGGTGTTGGGGTAGGTGTTAGGGTTAGGGTCGGGGGTTAGGGTCGGGGTTAGGGTTACTGTTGGGTTGGGGTTAGGGTTGGGTTTGAGGTTACGGTTAGGATTGGTGTTAGGGTTAGGCCTGGAGTTAGGATTAGTGTTAGTGTTAGGTTGGGGTTAGGGTTAGTGTTAAGGTTTGGGTTAGGGGTGTGGGGTTAGGGATAGGGTTGGGTTAGGTAGGGTTAGGGTTAGGGTTGGGGTTATGGTTCTTTCTAGGGATAGGTTTGGGACTAGGGCTAGTGGTAGGGCTGGGGATGGGGCTACAGCTAGTGCTGGGTTTGGGGTTAGTCTTCAGTGTTATGGTTGGGGTTAGTGTTAAGGGTACAGATGGGGTTGGGGGTTGGGGATAGGGTTAGTGATAGTGTTGGGGTTAAGGTTGGGGTTAGGGATTAGGGGTTATTTTTAGGGTTAGAGTTTGGGATTAGGGTTGGGGAAGAGCTTAACTTAGGATATGTGTCAGGGTTAAAGTTTGTGTTGGGGTTAGAGATACGCCTGGGGCTGGGGTTAGGGGTTAGGGGTTTGGTTTGGGGTTGGGGTTAACGTCAGGGGTTTTGGTTGGGGTTACGGTTGGGGTTGGGGTTAGGAGTTGGGGCTAGGGTTGGGGTTAGCATTGGGGTTATGGTTCGGGCTGGGGTTGGGGTTGGGGTTGGGGTTAGGAGTTGGGGCTGGGGTTGGGGTTAGCATTGGGGTTATGGTTCGGGCTAGGGATAGGTTTAGGACTAGTGCTAGGGGTTAGAAGAGGGCTGGGGCTGGGGTTGCGGTTAGTGTTTGGTGTTATGGTTGGGGTTATTGTTTGGGGTAGGGATAGTGTTGGGTGTTAGGGATAGGTTTAGAAATAGTGTTGGGGTTAAGGTTAGCGTTAGGGATTAGGGTTACTGTTGGGGTTAGGGTTTGGGATTAGGGTTGGGAAAGAGCTTGGGGTTGGGATATGTGTTAGGGTTAAAGTTTGTATTAAGGTAAGAGTTGGGCCTGGGGCTGGGGTTGGGGTTGGGGTAAGGGGTTTTGGTTGGGGTTAGGGTTGGGGGTTGGGGTTGGGGTTGGGGCTAGGTTTTAGGGTTGGGGTTAGGGTTAGGGTTAGCGTTGGGTTTGGGGTTTAGGGTTAGCATTATGGTTAGTGATAGTGTTAGGGTTAGGGTTACGGTTGGGGTCAGGGGTGAGGTCAGGTTTTAGGGTTAGGGTTAGCATAGGGTTAGCATTAGCGTTAGGGTTTAGGGTTAGGGTTAGGGGTTAGTGTTGGGGTTAGGGTTAGTGTTAGGGTTAGGGTTGGGTTTGTGGCTGGGTGTTGGGTTTAGGGTTATTGTTGGGGTTAGGGTTTGGGGTTGGGTTTGGGGTTGGGTTAGAGTCAGGGGTTGGGGTTGGGGTTAGGGTTTGGGGTTAGGGTTAAAGTTAGCGGTTCGGATTAGTGTTAGGGTTAGTGTTGGGGTAGGTGTTAGGGTTAGGGTCGGGGTTAGGGTAACTGTTGGGTTGGGATTAGGGTTAGGATTGGGGTTACGGTTGGGATTGGTGTTAGGTTTAGGATTAGGGATAGGGTTAGGCCTGGGGTTGGGATTAGTGTTAGTGTTGGGTTAGGGTTAGGGTTGGGGTTGGGGTTAGGGTTAAGGTTTGGGTTGGGGTTTGGGGTTAGGGATAGGGTTAGGTTAGGTAGGGTTAGGGTTAGGGTTGGCGTTAGGGTTGGGTTTGGGGTTGGGGTTGGGGTTTGGGGTTGGGGTTAGGTTTAGGGTTTATGGTAATGGTTAGGGTTGAGTTAGGGTTAAGGTTTAAGGTTTATGGTAATGGTTAGGGTTAGGGTTTATGGTTGGGGTTTGTGTCAGTGTTGGGGTTAGGGGTTAGGGGTAGGGGTAGGGTTAGGTGTGGGGTTAGGTTTAGGGTTGGGTTAGGGCTAGGGAGTGAGTTAGTGTTAGGGTTGGGGCTTGGGCTGGGGTTGGGGTTAGTGTTTGGTGTTATGGTTGGGGTTAGAGTTAAGGTTAGGGATAGGGTTAGGGGTTGGGGTTAGTGTTAGGGATAGTGTTAGGGTTAAGGATAGGGTTAGGGGTTGGGGGTTGGGGTTAGGGTTTATGGTTAGGGGTTAGGGAAAAGAGTTTATGCTTAGGATATGTGTTAGGGTTAAGGTTGGGGTTGGGGTCAGAGTTAGTCCTAGGGCTGGTGTTACGTTTAGGGTAGGGTTAGGGTAGGTTTGGCATTGGGGTTGGGTTTGGGGTTAAAGTTAGCGTTACTATTAGCTTTATTGTTGGGGTTCGGGTTGGGGTTAGGGTTTGGGTTTAGAGTTGGGGTTAGGGGTTTGGATTAGTGTTAGGGTTAGGGATGGGGAAGGGTTAGGTTTAGGGTTGGGTTTAGAGTTAGGGATAGGGTTGGTGTTAGGGTTGGGGTTGGGGTTGGTGTTGGGGTTAGGGTTGGGGGTAGTGTTGGGGTTAGGGTTGGTGTTGGGGTTATGGTTATGGTTGAGGCTTAAGTTTGGGTTTTACGGTTAGGGTTGGGGTTGGGGTTAGGGTTAGGGTTTGAGTTAGGGTTAAGGTTGGGGCTTGGGGTTGGGGTTAGTGTTGGGGTGAGGTTAGAGCTAGCATTACTCTTGGGTTTGGGGTTAGAAGAGGATTGGGGTTGGGGTTAGGTAGGGTTAGCGTTACTCTTGGGTAGGGTTAGAAGAGTTTTAAGGTTAACGTTAGGAATACGGTTGGGTTAAGGGTTTTGGTTGGGGTTAGGATTAGGGTTGGGGTTGGGGGTTGGGGTTAGGGTTAGGGTTACGGCTTGGGGTTAAGGGATAGGGTTAGGGTTAGGATTAGGTTTAGGGTTAGGTCTGGGGTTAGGATTAGTGTTAGTGTTAGGTTAGGGATAGGGTTAGGGTTAAGGTTTGGGTTGGGGTTGGGGTTAGGTTTAAGTTTAGGTTGGGGTTGGGGTTGGGGTTGGGGCTAGGGTTGGGGATGGGGTTGGGGTTAGGGTTGGGGTTAGGGTTAGGATTAGGGTTGGTGTTAAGTTTAAGGTTAGGGTTAGGGGAAGGTTTGGGGTTTAGGGTTAAGGTTGGTTTAAGGTTTTAGTGTTAGGGTTAGGTTGGGGTTAGGTTTAGGATTAGGGGTTTTGGTTAGGATTGGGGTTATGGTTGGGGTTAGCGTTACTCTTGGGTTTAAGGTTAGAAGCGTTGGGGTTACGATTGGGTTTGGGGTTTGGTTTGGGGTTAGGGATAGTGTTCGGGATAGGGTTGGGGTGTGGTTTGGGGTTAGGGTTAGCATTACTCTTAGGTTTAGGGTTACAAGAGGTTTGGGGTTGGGGTTAGGGTTAGGGATTAGGGTTATGGTTAGGATTAGGTTTGGGATTAGGGGTTGGGTTTGGGGTTATTTTTAGGGGTTAGGGTTAGGTTGGGTTTGGGTTTTGGTTTAGGATTAGGGTTAGGCTTAGTGTTTGGGTAAGTGTTGGGGGTTTCTGTTAGGGTTAGGGTTGGGGTTGGTGTTCGGGTTAAGGTAGGGGTTGGGTTAGGGTTGGGTTTGGGTTTGGGGTTTAGTGTTAAGGTCAGAGTTAGGTTTAGTGGTAGTGTTAGGGTTAGCGTTGGGGTTTGGGTGAGGTTTAAGTTGGGGGTAGGTTTAGAGGTTGTGGCTAGTGTTAGGGTTAGGGTTAGTTTTGGTGTTGCTTTAGGATTAGGTTTAATGTTTGGGGTTGGGGTTGGGGTTTGGGGTTTCGAGATAGGGTTAGGATTGGTTTGGGGTCACAGTTAGAGCTTACGTTTGGGGTTACTGTTAGAGTTCAGGGTTTAGTTTTAGGATTGGGGTTAAAGTAAGGGTTAGGTTTGGGGTTGGGTTGGCGTTGGGTTTGGGGTTGGGGCTACGGCTGGGGATACGGTTGGGGGCTACGACAAGGGCTTGTGCTGGGGCTGGGGTTACGTTTAGGATTAGGGATAGAGTTAGCGTAAGGGTTAGGTTTGCATTAGGTTTAGGATTGGTGTTTGGGTTTGGGGTAGGGTTAGTGTTGGGATTTGGGTTTAGGTTTAGTGTTAAGGTTGGGGTTAGAGGTAAGGTTAGGGGTTGTGGTTAGTGTTAGGTTCAGGGACAGAGTTAGTTTTGGGTTGTGTTAGGGTTGGGGTTAGTATTTAGTGTTAGAGTTAGGGTTGGGGTTAGGTTTAGGGGTTAGTGTTAAGGTTAGTTTTAGGGTTAAAGGTTATCGTTAGGGTTGGGTTGGGTTGGGGTTAGGGTTAGGGTTTAGGTGTCAGGGGTTGGGGTTAGGGTTAGCGTTACTCTTGGGTTTGGGGTGAGAAGGGTTTAGAGTTAGCGTTGGGGTTGGGGTTAGGTTTAAGTGTTTTGGTTTTGGTTGGGGTTGGGGTTAGCGTTACTCATGGGTTTGGGGTTAAAGGTTTAGGGTTGGGGTTGGGGTTGGGGTTAGGGGTTGGGGTTAGGGTTAGGTTGTTGTGGGGATTCGGGTTGGGATTAGGATTAGGGTTAGGGTTGTGGTTGGGGTTAGGGTTGAGGTTGGGGTTAGGATTGGGATTAGGTTTGGCGTTAGGTTTGGGATTGTGGTTGGGTTTAGTGTTGGGATTGGGGTTGGGGTTAGGGTTGGGGCTGGGTTTTGGGTTGGGGTTGGGTTTGGGTAGGGGTTAGGGTTAGGTTTGGGGTTAGGGTTAGGGTTAGGGTTGGTATTAGGGTTGGGTTTAGTGTTAGGGTTTAGTGTTAGGATAATGGTTGGGTTTAGGGTTAGGGTTGGGGTTAGGGGTTAGGTTTGGGGTAAGGGTTGGGGTTTGGTTTGGGGTTAGGGTTAGGGGTAGGGTTAGCGTTACTCTTGGGTTTAGGGTTAGAAGATGTTTGGGGTTAGGGGTAGGGGTAGGGGTAGGTTTGGTGTTAGGGGTTTCATTAGGCTTTGGGTTAGGGTTCGGGGTTATTTTGAGGTTTGGTTTGGGGTTAGAGTTGGGGTTAGCATTACTCTTGGGTTTAGGGTTAGAAGGTTTGGGGTTGGGGTTAGGGGATAGGGTTAGGGTTAGGGTTGGGATTTGGTTTGGGGTTAGGGTTATGGTTAGGGTTAGGGGTTTTGGTTAGTGTTAGGGTTGGAGTTAGGGGTTAGGGTTAGGGTTGGGGTTAGGGTTAAGGTTAGGCTTAGCGTAGCTGTAGTGGTTATGGTTAGGGTCGTGGTTAGGGTTAGGGTTAGGGTTGGGATTAGGTGAGGTTTAGGGTTAGTGTTTGGGATTAGGGTTGGGGTTGGGGGTTAGGGTTAGGGTTGGTCTTTGGGTTGGGGTTAGGGTTCGGGTTAGCATTAGGGTTAGGGTTTAGTTTTGAGGGTTAGGTTTGGGGTTAGGGTCAGGTTCAGGGACAGGTTTTAATGTTAGGATTAGCGTTAGGGTTAGCGTTAGGATGGTATGGTTAGGGTTGGGGTTGAGGTTAGGGTTGGGGTTAGGGTTAGGTTAGGGTTGGGTTTAGGGTTAGTGTTAGAGTTACTCTTAGGTGTTAGGGTTAGGGTTAGGTTTGGGGTTGAGGGGTTAGGGGTTGGGTTTAGGATTTGGGTTAGGGTTGGGGTTAGGGATTAGGTTTAGGGTTAGGGTTTAGGGGTTAGGGTTACGGTTGGGGTTAGGGTTAGGTTGAGGATTAGGGCTAGTTTTGGGGTTAGGTTTAGGTTAGCATTGCGGTTGGGGTTAGGGTTGAGGTTTGGGTTTAGGGTTGGGATTGGGGTTGGGTTAGGGTGTGGATTTTGTTGGGTTTAGTGTTGGGGTTATGGTTAGGGTTGGGGTTAGGGTTAGGGTTGGGGTTAGTTTTAAGGTTGGGGTTGGGGTTAGGGTTGGGTTTGGGTTTAGGGTTAGGGTTAGGTTTAGGGTTTAGGTTTAGTTTTAGGGTTATGGTTATGTTTCGGGGCTGGATAGGTTTGGGACCTGGGCTGTGCTGGGTTTAGGGTTGGGTCTGGGGTTGGGCTTAGGATTGGGGTTAGGTTTGGTGTTATGGTTGGGGTTAGGGTTAAGTGTAGGGATAGGGTTAGGGGTTTGGGGTTGGGGTTAGCGATAGTGTTAGGGTTAAGGTTAATGTTAGGGATTGGGGTTAGGGATAGGGTTAGTGTTTAGGGTTAGGGTTAGGGGAAAGAGTTTGAGGCTTAGGGTATGTGTTGGGTTTAAACTTGGGGTTAGGGTTAGGGGTTAGGCCTAGGGCTGGGGTTGGGGTTATGGTAGGGTTAGGGTAGGGTTTGCACTGGGGTTGGGTTTAGGGTTAACGTTAGCGTTATTGTTGGGTTTATTGTTAGGTGTTTAGGGTTAGTGTTGGGGTTAGGGTTTGGGTTGGGTGTTAGGATTAGGGTTTGGATTAGGGTTGGTGTAGGGGTTAGGGTGAGGTTGGGTTTGGGGTTAGTGTTGGGGTTGGGGTTGGGGTTAGGGTTGGGGTTGGGTTTAGGGTTAGGGTTGGGGTTAGGGTTTGGGGTTGGGGTTCAGGTTATTGTTAGGGTAGGGGTTAGAGCTAGGTTTTGGGGTTAGGGTTAGTGTTAGGATTAGGCTCAGGATTAGGGTTACTATGGGTGAGGTTAGGGGGTTGGGGTTAGGGTTGGGGCTAGGTTTGGGATTAGTGTTGGTGTAAGGGATTGGGGTTGGGGTTAGGGTTAGGGATAGTTCAGGGTTAGGGGTTGTGGTTAGGGTTAGGGTTTGGTTTAGGGTTAGGGTCAGGGTTAGGGGTTCGTTCTAAGGATAGGTTAGGACTAGGGCTAGTGGTAGGGCTGGGGATAGGGCTACAGCTAGGTCTGGGTTTAGGGTTAGTGTTTAGTGTTATGGTTGGGGTTAGTGTTAAGGGTACGGATAGGGTTGGGGGGTTAGGGATAGGGTTAGTGATAGTGTTAGGGTCAAGGTTAGGGTTAGGGATTGGGGTTATTTTTAGGGTTAGGTTTAAGGTTAGGGTTGGGGAAGAGCAACTTAGGATATGTGTTAGGGTTAAAGTTTGTGTTAGGGTTAGAGTTAGGCCTAGGGCTGGGGTTAGGGGTTAGGGTTTGGTTTAGGATTAAGGTTAGGGTTAACATTAGGTGTTTTGGTTGGGGTTACGGTTGGGGTTGGGGTTGGGGTCAGGGCTAGGGTTAGGGTTAGCGTTGGGGTTAGGGTTCGGGCTAGGGATAAGTTTAGGACTGGGGCTAGTGCTGGGGGTTAGAGAGGGCTGGGCTAGGGATAGGGGTTAGGGTTAGTGTTTAGTGTTATGGTTGGGGTTAGTGTTAAGGTAGGGATAGTGTTAGGTGTTGGGGATAGGTTTAAAAATAGTGTTAGGGTTAAGGATAGGGTTAGGGATTAGGGTTACTGTTGGGGTTAGGGTTTACGATTAGGGTTAGGAAAGAGCTTAGGTTAGGATATGTGTTAGGGTTAAAGTTTGTATTAAGGTAAGGTTAGGCCTAGGGCTGGGGTTGGGGTTAGGGGTTTGGTTGGGGTTAATGTTGGGGGTTAGGGTTAGAGTTAGGACTAGGGTTTACGGTTTGGGTTAGGGTTAGCGTTAGGTTTAGGGTTTAGGGTTAGCGTTATGGTTAGGATAATGTTAGGGTTAGGGGTTACGGTTAGGGTCAGGGTCAGGTTTTAGGGTTAGGGTTAGCATTAGGATTAACATTAGCGTTTAGCGTTAGGGTTAGGGTTAGCGTTAGGGTTTAGGATTAGGGTTAGGGTTATTGTTAGGGTTAGGGTTAGGGTTACAGCTAGGTGTGGGTTTAGGGTTATTGTTAGGGTTTGGGGTTAGGGGTTGGGATTAGGGTTAGGTTAGGGGTTGGGGTTAGGGTTAGGGTTAGGGTTTGGGGTTAGGGTTAAAGTTAGTGGTTCGGATTAGGGTTAGGGTTAGTGTTGGGGTAGGTGTTGGGGTTAGGGTCGGGGTTGGGGTCGGGGTTGGGGTTACTGTTGGGTTAGGGTTAGGGTTAGGTTTGAGGTTACGGTTAGGATTGGTGTTAGGGTTAGGCCTGGGTTAGGATTAGTGTTAGTGTTAGGTTAGGGTTAGGGTTAGTGTTAGGTTTGGGTTAGGGTGTGGGGTTAGGGATAGGGTTAGGTTAGGTAGGGTTAGGGTTAGAGTTAGGGTTATGGTTCTTTCTAGGGATAGGTTTAGGACTAGGGCTAGTGGTAGGGCTGGGGATAGGGCTACAGCTGTGCTAGGTTTAGGGTTAGTCTTCAGTGTTATGGTTGGGGTTAGTGTTAAGGGGTACATAGGGTTGGGGTTAGGGATAGGGTTAGTGATAGTGTTAGGGTTAAGGTTAGGGTTAGGGATTAGGGTTATTTTTGGGTTAGGGTTTGGGATTAGGGTTGGGGAAGAGCTTAACTGGGATATGTGTCAGGGTTAAAGTTTGTGTTAGGGTTAGGGATCGCCTGGGGGCTGGGGTTAGGGTTAGGGTTTGGTTTAGGGTTAGGGTTAACGTCAGGGGTTTTGGTTGGGGTTACGGTTGGGGTTAGGGTTAGGAGTTGGGGCTGGGGTTAGGGTTAGCATTGGGTTATGGTTCGGGCTGGGGTTAGGGTTAGGGTTAGGGTTAGGAGTTAGGGCTAGGGTTAGGGTTAGCATTGGGGTTATGGTTCGGGCTAGGGATAGGTTTAGGACTAGTGCTAGGGTTAGAGAGGGCTAGGGCTAGGGTTACGGTTAGTGTTTAGTGTTATGGTTGGGGTTATTGTTTAGGGTAGGGATAGTGTTAGGTGTTAGGGATAGGTTTAGAAATAGTGTTAGGGTTAAGGTTAGCGTTAGGGATTAGGGTTACTGTTGGGGTTAGAGTTTAGGATTAGGGTTAGGGAAAGAGCTTGGGGTTGGGATATGTGTTAGGTTTAAGTTTGTATTAAGGTGAGTTAGGCCTGGGGCTGGGGTTGGGGGTTAGGGTAGGGGTTTTGGTTAGGGTTAGGGTTAGGGGTTAGGGTTAGGGTTTGGGCTGGGTTTTAAGGTTAGGGTTAGGGTTAGGGTTAGCGTTAGGTTTAGGGTTTAGGGTTAGCATTATGGTTAGTGATAGTGTTAGGGTTAGGGTTTCGGTGTTGGGGTCAGGGTGAGGTCAGGTTTTAGGGTTAGGGTTAGCATGGGGTTAGCATTAGCGTTAGGGTTGGGGTTAGGGTTAGGGTTAGTGTTAGGGTTAGGGTTGGGTTAGGGTTAGGGTTTAGGGCTAGGTGTTAGGTTTAGGGTTATTGTTGGGGGTTAGGGTTGGGGTTAGGTTTGGGGTTGGGTTAGAGTCAGGGTTAGGGTTGGGGTTGGGGTTTGGGGTTAGGGTTAAAGTTAGCGGTTCGGATTAGTGTTGGGGTTAGTGTTGGGGTAGGTGTTAGGGTTAGGGTCGGGGTTAGGGTAACTGTTGGGTTAGGATTAGGGTTAGGATTGGGGTTACGGTTAGGATTGGTGTTAGGTTTAGGATTAGGGATGGGGTTAGGCCTGGGGTTAGGATTAGTGTTAGTGTTGGGTTAGGGTTGGGGTTGGGGTTAGGGTTAGGGTTAGGGTTTGGGTTAGGGTTTGGGGTTAGGGATAGGGTTAGGTTAGGTAGGGTTAGGGTTAGGGTTGGCGTTAGGGTTTGGGTTTGGGGTTGGGGTTAGGGTTTGGGGTTAGGGTTTGGTTTAGGGTTTATGGTAATGGTTAGGGTTGAGTTAGGGTTAGGTTTAAGGTTTATGGTAATGGTTGGGGTTAGGGTTTATGGTTAGGGTTTGTGTCAGTGTTAGGGTTAGGGGTTAGGGGTAGGGGTAGGGTTAGGTGTAGGGTTGGGTTTGGGGTTGGGTTGGGGCTAGGGGTGAGTTGGTGTTGGGGTTGGGGCTTGGGCTGGGTTTGGGGTTGGTGTTTGGTGTTATGGTTGGGGTTAGGGGTTAAGGTTAGGGATAGGGTTGGGGGTTAGGGTTGGTGTTGGGGATAGTGTTAGGGTTAAGGATAGGGTTGGGGGTTAGGGTTAGGGTTAGGGTTTATGGTTAGGGTTAGGGAAAGAGTTTATGCTTAGGATATGTGTTAGGGTTAAGGTTGGGGTTAGGGTCAGGAGTTAGTCCTAGGGCTGGTGTTACGTTTGGGGTAGGGTTAGGGTTAGGTTTGGCATTGGGGTTGGGTTTAGGGTTAAAGTTAGCGTTACTATTAGCTTTATTGTTGGGGTTCGGGTTGGGGTTGGGGTTTGGGTTTAGGGGTTGGGGTTAGGGGTTTGGATTAGTGTTAGGGGTTAGGGATGGGGAAGGGTTAGGTTTAGGGTTGGGTTTAGAGTTAGGGATAGGGTTGGTGTTAGGGTTAGGGTTGGGGTTGGTGTTAGGGTTAGGGTTGGGGTAGTGTTAGGGTTAGGGTTGGTGTTAGGGTTATGGTTATGGTTAGGCTTAAGTTTGGGTTTTACGGTTAGGGTTGGGGTTAGGGTTAGGGTTGGGGTTTGAGTTAGGAGTTGGGTTAGGGCTTAGGGTTAGGGTTAGTGTTGGGGTGAGGGTTAGGGCTAGCATTACTCTTGGGTTTAGGGTTAGAAGGTTTAGGGTTGGGGTTAGGTAGGGTTGGCGTTACTCTTAGGTAGGGTTAGAAGGTTTTAAGGTTGCGTTGGGAATACGGTTAGGGTTAAGGGTTTTGGTTAGGGGTTAGGATTAGGGTTGGGGTTAGGGGTTAGGGTTAGGGTTAGGGGTTACGGCTTAGGGTTAGGGATGAGGGTTAGGGTTAGGATTAGGTTTGGGGTTAGGTCTGGGGGTTAGGATTAGTGTTAGTGTTGGGTTAGGGATAGGGTTAGGGTTAGGGTTTGGGTTAGGGTTGGGGTTAGGTTTAAGTTTAAGTTTGGGTTAGGGTTAGGGTTAGGGTTAGGGCTAGGGTTGGGGATGGGGTTGGGGTTAGGGTTGGGGTTAGGGTGGGATTAGGGTTGGTGTTAAGTTTGAGGTTGGGGTTGAGGAAGGGTTTGGGGTTTGGGGTTAAGGTTAGTTTAAGGTTTTAGTGTTAGGGGTTAGGTTAGGGTTGGGTTTGGGATTGGGGTTTTGGTTAGGTTAGGGTTATGGTTGGGGTTAGCGTTACTCTTGGGTTTAGGGTTAGAAGCGTTAGGGTTACGTTTAGGTTTGGGGTTTGGTTTGGGGTTAGGGATAGTGTTCGGGATAGGGTTAGGGTGTGGTTTGGGGTTAGGGTTAGCATTACTCTTAGGTTTAGGGTTACAAGGGTTTGGGGTTGGGGTTGGGGTTAGGGATTAGGGTTATGGTTAGGATTAGGTTTAGGATTAGGGGTTAGGTTGGGGTTATTTTTAGGGGTTAGGGTTAGGTTGGGTTTAGGTTTTGGTTTAGGATTAGGGTTAGGCTTAGTGTTTGGGTAAGTGTTGGGGGTTTCTGTTAGGGTTAGGGTTGGGGTTAGTGTTCGGGTTAGGTAAGGGGTTGGATTGGGGTTGGGTTTGGGTTTAGGGTTTAGTGTTAAGGTCAGGGTTAGGTTTGGTGGTAGTGTTAGGGTTAGCGTTAGGGTTTGGAGTGAGGTTTAAGTTAGGGGTAGGTTTAGGGTTGTGGCTAGTGTTGGGGTTAGGGTTAGTTTTGGTGTTGCTTTAGGATTAGGTTTAATGTTTGGGGTTGGGGTTGGGGTTTGGGGTTTCCGAGATGGGGTTAGGATTGGTTTAGGGTCACAGTTGGAGCTTACGTTTAGGGTTACTGTTAGGGTTCAGGGTTTAGTTTTGGGATTAGGGTTAAAGTAAGGGTTAGGTTTGGGGTTGGGTTAGCGTTGGGTTTGGGGTTGGGGCTGACTCAGGGATACGGTTGGGGCTACGACAGGGCTTGTGCTGGGGCTGGGGTTACGTTTAGGA
>CAKJTW010000488.1:0-51831 GCA_917880005.1 Nanger dama | reverse complement strand
ACATACCAACGTAAATACCACCTGTGTTATGCTGTGCTTAGTTGCTTAATCATGTCCAACTCTTTGTCACCCCATGGATTGCAGCCTGCAAAGCTCCTCTGTCCTTGGGGATTCTCCAGGCCAGAGTACTGGAGTGGGTAGCCCCTCCGTTTTCCAGTGGATCTTTCCAACCCAGGGATCAAACCTAGGTCTCCCTCATTGCAGGCAGATTCTTTACTGACTGGGCCACCAGGGAATCCCAAACACCACCTAGATCAAGACATACATCAAGATATAAAACACTATCAACACCTCAGAAAACTGCCTCATGCCTCTTCCAGTTAACAATCCATAACAGAGGTCATTTTTCTGACTTACATCACCCTAGATAGTGTTTTTTCCTGTTCTTAGAATGTATAGAAAAATGGAATCATATGTTGTCTATTTTTGTGTGTGTCTGGCCTCTTCCACTCACCAGTATGCCTATGAGATTTGTCCATGTTGTTGAGTGTAGTAATAATTTATTATTTTTATTTTTGTACTGCATATTCCATTGTATAAATCTACCAACCACAATTTGTTTATCCATTCTTCTCTGTGGGCTTTAATTCTGTATTCTTTATTTTGTTCCATAGTCTGTCTGCTTTATGCCAGTACCACACTGTATTGCTAACTGAGCTTTATAGAATTCCCTAAGTTCTTCACTATGTTCTTCTCCAGGATTGTCTTCACCATTTTAGGTCCATTGCATTTCCATTTATGTTTCAGAATACTCCTGTTACTTTCCATCCTTTTATTTATTTTTTTAAAACGTGTCTTTGTGATTGCATTTAATAAGTCAATTTAGGGAAATTTGGGAATCTTGAGAGCCTTGAGTCTTCCTATGCATAAACCTGGCATATCTCTGCTTTGCATAGAATTTCTTTAATTTTTCTTACTAGTGTTTTTCAGTTTTTTGTATACAAGTCTTGCACATACTTTGTGAAATTTACCTTTGAGAATTTCATGGTTTTGTGTTTTATTGTACATTTAAAATTTTGTTTTCCAATATTTATTCTCATATATAGAAATGAAGTTGATTTTTATATATTGACCTGGTTTGTATCCTGCAACTTTGCAAAATTCACTTATTCTACTAGCGTTTTTGGTAGATGCTTGCTTTTTATTTCTTTTCCTTGTCTTATTACACTGACTAGAACCTACATGATAGTGAAGACATGTCATAAGAATAGACATTCTTGCATGGAGCACATCTTGTGGGGAAAGATTCAGTATTTTCAGTTATATTGTTGTAGATTTTTTTATAGGTACACTTTATCAGATGAACGAAGTTTTTTCAGTTCCTCATTTGAAAGTTATTCATGAATTTTATCAAATATTTTTCTCTACTTACTGAGAGAATTATATAGTTTTTCTCTTTTATTCAGTTAATATTACTGAACTTAACTTACTAAGTTAATATTTATTTCTGAATGGTAAACCAGCCTTGCACTCCTGCAAGGTCATTATCCATTATCCTTTTTATATAACATCTCACTGGATTTGCTGTTGACCTATTCAGGAATTTTGCTTCTTTGTTCATGAGGGACGTTGGTGTGTCATTTAATTTTATTTTGGGGCTTTGGTGTCAGAGATATGCTGGCCCCAACAAACAGGTTGAAAAGTGTTACCTGCATCTTTCTGTCCTCTAAAAGAGTTTTTGTGCTAGTACTATTGAAATTAGCTATTCCTTAGTTATTTGGAAGAATTCACCAGCGAAGCAGTCCCAGCCTGGAGTTCTCTGTGTGGGAAGATTTTAAATCTGCCATGTTACTATTTGTTTCCTGTTGTACCATCTGTTCTTTCTTCTCCTCATCTTCTTTTTCTGTTGTTTTCTTTGTTTAAGCAGTTGGTTATCTTTTAAAGAGATTTAAATAGTTAAAAAAAAAAACATCATTTCTGTTAACCCATGTAGTTAATATTTCTGGTAACTCACATCATTCTTTTCTGTAGGTCCAGATTTCCATCTGGTGACAGTTTCTTTCTGCTTATAGAACATCTTTTAAAATTTCTTGCATTGTAGGTCTGCTAATAATGAATCCTTTCAGTATTTGTATATCTGAAGTCTTTCATTTCCTTTTTTAAAAGATATTTTCACAATATAGAATTTTGCATTAAGTTTTTCATTCAGGATTTTAAAGATATTTCATCAATGTCTTTTATGTTGTTTCTGACAAAAATTCCATTGATGCTTTTACATATATAATGTGTCTTTTCCCCCTCTGCATGCTTTTAACATTTTTCTATCATTGGTTTCAAGATATTTCATTATAATATGCTTTAGTTTTCTTCATGTTTCTTCAGCTTTCAGTTTGCTGAAGTGTCAGTTTGTAGATTTTAAACAAATTATAAAAATAGTCAGCTACTATTTCTTCAAATATTTTTCTGTCTTTCTTTCCTTCTAGTAGTCCAACTATATGTACATTAAACTATTTGAAGTTGTCCCACAACACACTGATGCTCTGTTCATTATTTTTGGTCTTTTTTTCTTTCTGTGTTTCATTTAGGATAGTTTCTGTTACTATGTCTTTGAGTTTACTTGTCTTTTTCTTCTGCAGTTTATAATCTGTTACTCCCATTTTATGTATTTTTCATCTCTACAAGGGTCTTTTATATCTTTTGTGTTATCTCCTTAAACATTTGCAAGCTTTCCTTTATGTTTTTGAATATATAATTGAAACGTTTATTCCATTTACATGTAATGTAAATATTGGGAGAGTTGGGTTTAAGTAAGCTATGTTGTACTTTGGTTTTTATTTACTTCATCTTCCTTGTTCCTCTTTTTTATTTATTTATTTTTAATATAAATTTATTTTAATTAGAGGTTAATTACTTTACAATATTGTGTTGATTTTGCCATACATCAACATGAATCTGCCACAGTTATACACGTGTTCCCCATCCTGAACCCCCCTGCCTCCACCCTCCCCATACCATCCCTCTGGGTCGTCCCAGTGCACCAGCCCCAAGCATCTAGTATCATGCCTTGAACCTGGACTGGCGATTCATTTCATATATGATATTATACATGTTTCTTTATTTTTTATTCAAGTATTTAAAAAATTGTTTCATTTTATCACCTCTTGATTTTTAACAGCTTTTTAAATGTCTTTATTTATAAATAAACCACAGACCATACTGTTGACCCATTGAAAGTATACAGTTCAGTGTGCTTTGGCATATTATATTTTTCTAATTTTGAAATATATATAATAAATTTCCCATTTTAACCAGTTTAGTGTATAATTCAGTGCCATTAATTACATTTACAGTGTTGCACAACCATCATAGCTATCAGTGTACAAAACTTTGTCATTGTTCCAAACAGAAATTCTGCAACTGTTAAACAATTACTTCCCATTCCTACTCTCCTCAGCTCCTGATAACCTCTTATCTACTTTTTGTCTATGAATTTCCTTTTCTAGGTACCTATAATTGGATTCCTATAGTTATTTGTCCTTTTGTGCCTTGCTTATTTCACTTAGCATCATATTTTCAAGTTTCATCCATGTTGTTGCATGTATCAGAACTTAATTTATTTTTATGCCTGAATAATATTCCATCATATGGATATACCACTTTTTAAATTCATTCATCTGTTGATTGACCATTGAGTTATTTCCACCTTTGGGCTCTTGTGAATTATGCTTCTATGAACACTGGCATTACAAGTATTCATTCAAGTCCCTGCTTTCAGTTACTTTATTTTTGGGGGAGTGGAATTGTTGGATCATATGGTAATCCAGTGTTTAGCTTTTTGAGGGACTACCAAACATTTTTTCTTAACTGCTGCACCATTTTATAGTCCCACTATATGTATATGTGTATGTATACATATATGTCCACTGTATATATATGTACAAGGATACCAGTTTTTCCACATCTTCACCAACACTTGTCATTTTCCTTATTTTTGTTATAGCCATGCTCATTGGTATGAAGTGGGACCATTGTGGTTTTGATTTTCATTTCCCTAATGACTAGTGGGGCTTCCTGTGGTGGTTCAACAGTAAAGAATCCACCTGAAATGCAGGAGACACAGGTTTGATCCCTGGGTTGGGAAGATCCCTTGGAGAGGGAAGTGGCAACCCATTCTAGTATTCTTGCCTGGGAAATCCCATGGACAGAGGAGCCTGGCAGGCTACAGTTCATGGGGACACAAAGAATTGGACAGGATTTGGCACCTGAAACAACAGCAATGACTAGTGATGTTAATCATCTTGCCACGTGCTTATTTGTTGTTATATAGTCACTGAGTTGTGTCTGACTCTTTGACCCCATGGACTGCATCATGCCAGGTTTCCCTGTCCTTCACTATCTCCCAGAGTTTGCTCAAACTCATGTCCATTGGGTCCGTGATACCATCCAACCATCTTATCTTCTGTCACTCCCCTTCTCCTGCTGTCTTCAGTCTTTCCTAGTATCAGAGTCTTTTTCATTGAACTGGCTTTTTGCATCAGGTAGCCAAAGTATTGGAGCTTCAGCTTCAGCATCAGTCCTTTCAATGAATATTCAGGACTGATTTCCTTTAAGGATGGACTGATTTGATCTCCTTGCAGTCCAAGGGACTCTCAAGAGTCTTCCCCAGCACCACAATTTGATAGCATTAGTTCCTTGGCCCTCAGGCTTCCTTATGGTTCAACTCTCACATCCATACCTGACTACTGAAAAAACCATAGCTTTGACTATACAGACTTTTGTCGGCAAAGTGATGTCCCTGCCTCTTAATATGCTGTCAGATTTGTCATAGCTTTCCTTACAAAGAGCTGGTCTCTTTTAAGTTCATGGCTGCAGTCACCATCCTCAATGATTTTAGAGCCCAAGAAAATAAAATCTATCACTGTTTCCCCTTCTAGTAGGTTGGTGCAAAAGTAGTTATGGTTTTACATTGTTGCACTTTGCTGTTTGATACTGAATACATTCTTAAGTAAATGTGGCTATGTTAGACATCGTTTAAATGCACATTTCTTGCTTTATTGTTTTTTTTTTTTTTTGCTAATGACTTATTACTTGCTGTTTATTTTATATTTATTTTAGTCTAGGGAAATGATGCTGGACAAAAAGCAAATTCAAGCAATTTTCTTATTCGAGTTCAAAATGAGTCATAAAGCAGCAGTGACAACTCACAACATCAACAATGCATTTGGCCTGGGCACTGCTAATGAACATACAATTCAGTGGAGGTTCAAGAAGTTTTGCAGAGGAGTCAAGAGCCTTGAAGATGAGGAGCACAGTGGCTGGCTATTGGAAGTTGATGACGACTGATTGAGAGCATCGTTGAAGCTGATGCTCTTAAAACACCACAAGAGGTTTCCCAAGAACTCAGCATCAATCATTTTATGGTCATTTGGCATTTGAGGCAAATTGGAAAGGTGAAAAAGTTTGATAAGTAAGTGTCTCATGAACTGCCCACAAATCAAAAGAATCATTGTTTTGAAGTGTTGTCTTCTCTTATTCTGTACTACAACAATGAACCATTTCTTGACTGGATTGTGACATGCAATGGAAAATGGATTTATACAACAACTGGCAATGACCATCTCAGTGGTTGGACCAAGAAGAAGCTCCAAAGCACTTCCCAAAGCCAAACTTGCACCAAAAAAAGGTCTTGGTCACTGTTTGGTGGTCTGCTGCCTATCTGATCCATTACAGCTTTCTGAATCCCAAGAAAACCGTTATATCTGAGAAGTATGCTCAGCAAATCAATGAAATGCACTAAAATTGGCAACTCTTGCACCTGGCATTGGTCAACAGGATGGGCCCAATTCTTCTTCATGACAATGTACGTCACACAATCAATGTTTCAAAAATCGAATGAACTGGGCTACGAGCTTTGCCTCATCAATCATATTTAACACCTGACCTCTCACCAACAGACTGCCAGTTTTTCAAGCATCTTGACAACTTTTTGCAAGGAAAATGCTTCCACAACCAGCAGGAGGCAGAAAATACTTCCCAAGAATTCAGTGAATCCCAAAGCATGGATTTTTATGACACAGGAATAAACAAACTTATTTCACACTGGCAAAAATGTATTGATTGTAATAGTTCCTATTTTGATTAATACAAATGTGTTTAAGCCTAGTTATAATGATTTAAAATTCACAGTCTGAAACTGCAGTTATTTTTTCACCAGGCTAATATTTGCCATGAAGTGATGGGACCAGAAGCCATGATCTTAGGTTTTGGAATGTTGAATTTTAAGCCAGCCTTTTCGCTCTCCTCTTTCACACTCATCAAGAGGCTCTTTAGTTTCTCTTCCTTTTCTGCTATTAGATTAGAATCATCTACATATCTGAGGTCGTTGATATTTCCCCCAGCAGTTTTGATTCCAGCTTGTGATTCATCTAGCCTGACATTTTGCATGATGTACTCTGCATACAAGTTAAAGAAGCAGTGTGACAATATACGACCTTCACATACTTCTTTCCCAATTTGAATACTGGAGTGGATAGCCATTCCCTTCTCCAGGGGATCCTCCCAACTCCAGTGATCTTCCTGGGTCACTGCATTGCAGGCAGATTCTTTACCATCTGAACCACCAGGGAAGCTATGTGCTTATTGGCTATTGGTGTATCTTCTTTGGAGAAATTAGTCAAGTCCTTTACCCAATTTTAGGGCATCATCAGCTGCTAATGAAATCATCAACATGGAGTGGATAGGCCATAGACATGTCAGCTTGCCCTTGTCACTTTCACAGTTTTTTTTTCTTTGTTCTTGTTCTTTTCTACTTACACCCACCCCCACCTGTCTCCACGGAAAGATTTGATAAGGTGTAACAATTGTTCTGTTTAGTTTAACTGGTTTTAAGTAGGTGATTTATTAGTGTTCCAATATTAACCTGAGGCTTGTGGATAAATCTTCAATCCATTCAGTCACTTAAGTATATTAGCTTTATTGCTCACTGGTGGTGATGGTGGTGTAGTCACTAAGTCGTGTCCGACTCTGTGACCCCATGGTCTGTAGTCTGCCAGGCTCCTCTGTCTGTGGGACTCTCCACGCAAGAATACTAGAGTGGGTTGCTGTTTCCTCCTCTAGGGGATCTTCCTGACCCAGGGATCAAATTGCATCTCTTGCGTCTCCTGCATTTGCAGGCAGGTACTTTCCTGACTGAGCCATCAAGGAAGCTCATTGCTCAATACTTCTTCATAGTTATTATGACTTTGTTTGTGAGTAACTGTAAATAGTTTAGGCAACTTAGAAGTGTTCACCAACTCTACACAGTTTAGAGGCCACAGTCCCCAAACAGCCCTCAATTCTGACACCAAGTGCAAGTTTGTTAATTCCCCAAACAACTCTCAGGTTTGATAACTCACTAGAAGGACTTTGTGAAAACTGTCATACCTACAGTTATGGTTTTTTACAGGCAAATGTTACAGATTAGGCTCAACCAAGAGCAGAAGCACATTGGGGTGGAGTTCAAGGGAGGTACCAAACCCAAAGTTTCTGTTCTCTCCATGTGGGGTTGTTACTCTGCCAGCATAGATGTGTGATGACATTGCCAACAAAAAATTAATCCACTGATAAAGAAATTGAAAATTTTATTCGAGCCAAATTTGAGGATTATAACCTGGGAACAGCATCTCAGAAAGCTCTGAGAACTGTTCTGCCCATTGGAAGTCAAGGCACAGTTCTATAAGTTTTTGTGAGACAGAGAGCTGGACATTAAATGACATGTTGTTGACAGTTTACACAATCCAGATTGTGGCCCCTCACAAGATTAAGAAAGAATGTTATCTTTAAGTTGTCTTGTTGGTGCTGGTAGAATGTTGGTCTTTATGGTTGAGCAGGTATTTTGGTGATGGAGAAGATTTGGTTGATGCCTAACGCGGATATACAATGCACAGTGAGGGAAGGGAAGAAACCAAAGAATAGAGAAAATGTTTTATATTTATATTTTTCCTATCTTGCCATCAAACAGATTTATTTTGCAACATATGCAGAGTATTGTACTACATGGAAACTTGCCCGGGCTTCATTGCTCAGTTTTGTTGTTGTTTTTATTGAAGCATAGTTGATTTATATACAGTGTTATGCTAGTTTCTGGTATACAGCAAAGTGATTCAGTTATACATATATGCATATATACATATGTTCTTTTTCATATCCTTTTCCATTGTGGTTTAATTATAGAATATTGAATATAGTTCCCTGTGCTACAGTAGGACTTTGTTGTTTAATTTTTCATTGCAATTTCATTACATAAGCATGATTGACTTATGATTGCCTACTTGCTTAATCTCAGTCTCCAGTCTAAGCTCCTCTAGCTCTGACCATAAGTCTGCACCAAATGGCCACTGCACCAGGGCTTCTCCAGGGTGGGTTCACCTGTGCACAGAGGTTGGGCCTCTGCTCTGGGCTCCAGGAGGTCACCTTGAGTCCTGATGGAAGTGTCCAAACTTATGGGCCTTGCATCAGACTGGTCTGTGCTAATGCCATGGGTCAGGAGCTTGAGGCTGAGGTCAAGCACATGATGGTCCCCAGGTGGATGTAATGGATTCCAATGAATGGACTCCTGCAGCTCACCTCAGGACTCATGGGGGCACACCTGAGGAACCCCCAACCCTGCTCTGACCTTTGCCCTTGGCTGCTTTTACCCTGCCTCCTAAGCAACTCTGCACCAGCTGTAAAGAGAAGAAGCTTGCTCACACACTCCCAGTGCCCAGGGCTCTCCTGGGCAGGCACATGGCAGCCCATGAGGCCAGTCCCCCAAAGGCCATTGGAGGCTCATGAGGGCAGGTCCCTCCAAGGCCACGGGGCACCCCTCCAGCTCCACACACAGGAAGCATGCACATAGCGCTTGTTGCAGGCTACCCCCAGCCCACCTGTTGGTCGGAGCTGACCCAAGGTGCTTCAGAGCAGAACCTGAACTAAGAGAGTCTCCTGCACAGGTCCATGGCGCGAGGCTTCACTCTGCAGCCTCCTTCCAGTGAAGCAAGTCCTCTAAAGGCTTTCACTGCTCCCAGGCCACTGGGCTCCTGTCTCCCTCACTCCACCACCAACCCTCTTCTCCCTGACTCCTGGATTGCTCTTGTGCAGACATGGTCTTTGTGAAGTTGTTCCCTACTCATGGGCCAGTTGACATGATGAGAAAAGAAACCAGAGTTACAGCCACATGTTCATCCTGACCTTCAGGACCCCACACCTGGTCCTTGGTCCTGACCTGTGCAGCAAGGCCTGTTTTCTGCAACTGTGAGCCCCTGATGGGTGAAGACTGGCTGACCTGGGCAGCCTGACCTAGCTGGCCGGCCCTTCCCAGGTATTCCTGGGTTGGGGTCTATATAAACACCCTGTCCAGACAGCAAGAGGTGAGTGGGGCTCTGCTGGACCTTCTGCTGGACTTGCGAGGCTGCCACCTGCGGAGAAAGAGAATGTGATGCCCATCCTTGCTGTCTGAAGCCTCCCCAGGCAGAAGTGAGGGTGCAAGAAAAAGACAGTGGGGCCACAATGGAAGGAGAAACTCAGGGAAAGTGACAGCTTCCAGAAGAGCGCCCAGGCCAGGACCATCCTGCCTGGTCTGCAGGCACCAGCTCAGCAAGGGAGCTGTCACTAGTGTGACTCCCAACACTTTCCGCCACCCTGTTAGGTCTTTCCACATATTTCAACATTTTACCTGGGAAGGGTGGATAAGGTTCAGAAGCAGCTGGCCTGGGGGCAGCTAACTTTACTCCCAGATGCCTGCTCGTGGCCCACCAGCATCCCAGTGAGGACACTCCTTGCAGGGGCAAGGATACAGGGGCTGCTGGCTGCATGGGAGAAAGCCCCCACCCCGACCACCTTCAGAATTGTTCATCCTAGCATCCTACTTGGGTTTTCACCTGTGTACCTGGTGGGTTCTTAATGAGCAATGTGAACCGTGACATTAAATGTCCTCAGTCAGGACCACATACTTACTATGCCACGTGTACAGGTGTAAGAACCTGGGGAGGCATGTGCAGCTAGTACTCTAGGGACATGCTTCAGATTGACTCCTCAACATTCTGAATCCTGCCACTGCTTTAGCGTTTCTGAGGGCCCAGTGTCGACTCTAAGTGTTCTGTAATCCAGCCTCCATTTGCCTTTATTGAGACCCACACTTCTAGGATCCTAAAGAGCACAGGCTGTGTAAGTTCTCTGTGGCTTCTTTAACAAATGACCACATGTTGGGTGGTTTAAAACAATAGGAGTTCACCCTCCTCCAGTCCTGGAGACCATACACCTGAGATCAAGGTGGTGCAGGACTGAAGTCCCTCCAGAGGCTCCAGCATAGGGTTCTTCCTGCCTTTTCCAGCTTTGGGGGCTCCAGGGGTCCCCGGGCTTGTGGCCCCCTCCCTCCATCTCTGCCTCTGTCTTCATGAGGCTTCTCCTCTGTGTCCTCTTTTATCCCTTATAAAGGTACCTGTTGAACTTGGCTCTGTGATCATCTGCCAAGTTTTGAATTCTTGTTCGTTGACCACCCCTAGGAGACTTCTGGAAGGCAGTTGTTTTTCACTTACAGCCCCACAGACCTCGTGAATATTAAGTGCATGGAAAGATTGAAGGCGGGAGGAGAAGGGGACGACAGAGGATGAGATGGTGGGATGGCATCACGGACTCAATGGACATGAGTTTGAGCAAGCCCTGGGAGCTGGTGATGGACAGGATAGCCTGGTGTGCTGCAATCTATGGGGTCACAAAGAGTCGAACACAGCTGAGCAATTGAACTGCACTGAACACAGCTGTAGAGTTGCTATTATAAAAAATGGCCACAAGGCGTCAGCGATTCCTCATGTTCCTTTTTAAATTTATTTTTCTGTGCATTCCTTGTTTTATTTTGGAGTAGGGTTGATTTCCGATACTGTGTTTGTTTCAGAAATATGGGAGCTTGATTCAATGATACACAGCCGTTTATCATTTCTTTTTGGGGTTCATTTTCCCCAGATAGAGGATTACAGTGTCTCCAGTATGCTGCCCTTTGCTGTTCAACAGTTTTTTTAGTTTTTTTTTTTTCCCGATTCTCTGTTTGATGTATATTCATGTCTTTTTGTTCCTTGCAAACTCTTCATTTATCCTACATTGCTAACTTTTTTTTAATAATCAGAAGTTGGTTTTGAAATTTGTGAGTCTGTTTCTACTGGGTAATATCCTACATTTGCCTCAGTTTCAAGAAGATACCTGTCAGTGATGCCTTGTGATATTTGTCTTTCTCTCTGGGACTTCCTTTACTTAGTATGGTAATCACTCCATCCATCTACGCTGTTGTCATTGGCATTATTCCTTTCTGATTCAGGGCTGGGTACCTTTGCTTTGTAGAGGTGCACCATTCTGTTTTCATTTTCTTGTCAGTGGATGACTTGGTTGAATTTGTTGCAGGGAGAAGGAAAAAAAAAAAAGAAACGGGCTTCCCTGGTGGCTCAGCCAATAAATAATTTGCTTGCCAGTGCAGGAGGTGCAGGTTCAATTCCTGAGTGGGGAAGATCCCTTGGAGAAGGGAAAGGCAACCTACTCCATTCTTCTTGCCTGGAGAATCCCATGGGTAGAGGAGCCTGGTGGGCTACAGGCCATGGGGGTCACAAAGTGTTTGACATGACTGAAGTGACAGAGAACAGATGCAAAGGAAAAAAAGAGGAATGAGTTTTTATTCTTTCCCTTTTTTGAGAACAAAGGGGATAAAGAGAACAGCGAGCAGGCCTGAAAATTCCTAGTTTCTTTTTTTTTTTACTTTCAGTTCAGTTCAGTTGCTCAGTCGTGTCCGACTCTTTGGGACCTCATGAATTGCGACACGTCAGGCCTCCCTGTCCATCACCAAATCCCGGAGTTCACTCAAACTCATGTCCACCAAGTCGGTGATGCCATTCAGCCATCTCATCCTCTGTCATCCCCTTCTCCTCCTGTCCCCAATCCTTCCCAGCATCAGAGTGTTTTCCAATGAGTCAACTCTTCACATAAGGTGGCAAAAGTACTGGAGTTTCAGCTTTAGCATCATTCCTTCCAAAGAACACCCAGGACCGATCTCCTTCAGAATGGACTGGTTGGATCTCCTTGCAGTCCAAGGGACTCTCAAGAGTCTTCTCTAACACCACAGTTCAAAAGCATCAATTCTTCAGTGCTCAGCTTTCTTCACAGTCCAACTATCATGTCCATACATGACTACTGGAAAAACCATAGCCTTGACTAGATGGACCTTTGTTGGCCAAGTAATGTCTCTGCTTTTTAATATGCTATCTAGGTTGGTCATAACTTTTCTTCCAAGGAGTAAGTGTCTTTTAATTTCATGGCTGCAATCACCATCTTCAGTGATTTTGGAGCCCCAAAAATAAAAGTCTGACACTGTTTCCACTGTTTCCCCATCTATTTCCCATGAAGTGATGGACCAGATGCCATGATCTTCATTTTCTGAATGTTGAGCTTTAAGCCAACTTTTTCACTCTCCTCTTTCACTTTCATCAAGAGGCTTTTTAGTTCCTCTTCACTTTCTGCCATAAGGGTGGTGTCATCTGCATATCTGAGGCTATTGATATTTCCTCCGGCAATCTTGATTCTAGCTTGTGCTTCTTCCAGCCCAGCATTTCTCATGATGTATCCTACATATAAGTTAAATAAGCAGGGTGACAATATACAGCCTTGATGTACTCCTTTTCCTATTTGGAACCAGTCTGTTGCTCCATGTCCAGTTGCTTCCTGACCTGCATATAGGTTTCTCAAGAGGCAGGTCAGGTGGTCTGGTATTCCCATTTCTTTCAGAATTTTCCACAGTTTATTGTGATCCACACAGTCAAAGGCTTTAATTGCTAACTCTGAATGTCTGTAACTAAGTTTGCTTTTCTGCCCCCTGACTCTGCAGGAGCTACAATTATCATTTTTTTCCTTGGACTCTGTGCTAAATACCTTGGCTATCTGGTGTTTGTCCTTACAACACCCTTCCCCTTGTACTTACATATCAGAAAGAAGGCCATAGAGCCACGCCAACTGCCTGAGTCAGTTCCTGGGTTACTGACTTAAGTCTATGACTGCCTTTGAAAACATGTAGGAGGAAGAAATTGAGATCCTGTCCCCTTTGTTCCTCATCACTGACTCCTGACTGTGAGGCCTTGCTTTATATGGGCCCCTAGACTCTTCATGGGTGGAGTTGGGGGGGTGCGCAGTCCTTGAGGCATGACCCTACTGTGTTCCCATCTCTGCTGGCTTGAGAATAAAAGCCACCTTCATATTTCCTTCCAACTCTGTCTTT
This sequence comes from Nanger dama, assembly GCA_917880005.1. Classification (NCBI taxonomy): domain Eukaryota; kingdom Metazoa; phylum Chordata; class Mammalia; order Artiodactyla; family Bovidae; genus Nanger; species Nanger dama. The sequence goes on along the minus strand of CAKJTW010000488.1, from coordinate 38,624 downwards.
GTATTTTTTATTTGGCTTCACCGGGCAGAGAAAGCCAAGGTTTTGGCCAGCAGCAGTTCTAGTTTGGACATTGTCAGTCGAGCTGCCCTGAAAACAAGTGTGCATGGGTCACTGTGAATTCCGGGTCTGAACACAGACATGGGATTGTTGGGCCTTGTGGTTTTTGGGGTTTTAGGTGATACGGAACCTCCTTGCTGCACCCATTTACACCCCCACTAAGAGTGTAGGAGAATTCCCTTTTGCCTCTATCCTCTGTGGCTTGTATTCTCTGTAGATATTTTAGACGGTGGCCATTCTGACCTGTGGGAAGGGATTTTTCATGGGAGTTTTGGTTAGTGCAGATGTAATGCATGGTGGTGTGCTGCAGTCCGTGGGATTGCAAAGAGTAGGGTGCGACTGAGTGACTGAACTGAATACATGGTGAGCTGGAAGGATTTTCCTGGTGATTTTCGATATTGTTCTTCCCTGGTGGCTCAGAGGTTAAAGGGTCTGCCTGCAACAAGGGAGACCCAGGTTCGATCCCTGAGTCAGGAAGATCCCCTGGAGAAACAAATGGCAACCCACTCCAGTATTCTTGCCTGGAGAATCCCATGGACAGAGGAGACTGGTGGGCTACAGTCCATGGGTCGGAGAGTCGGACACGACTTCACTTTCACTTTCACAGTGTGACTGTTTACCTCTTGAAATTGTCTTCTTGAAAGGTGGCCCTGTTTGAATTCCTGTCTGATGATTTACCCTGGGACATGACTGGACAGGAGGTGTCATTTACAGTCCCTCAGGCCTTGTGAGTATGAAGAGCCCAACAGCACTAGGTTTAAAGTTGTTCTGGAAGATGGCTCCTAAGGAAACAGCATTGCTCCCTGCCCCACTCTGGTCCTCAGGCATTGAGTCCCCATGGAAAACTCTGTTCATGGATTGTCAGCTAGTGTGGAATGTACCAGAAGAAACACCCAAGGTTTGTGTCTCTTCTCCTTCCCCCTTACCCAGGGTCTCTAGGACACATCCCAGTTTTTTTGAACACCACTCTGCAGAAGGTGCTGTCATTTATAGGAGGGGTGACCCTAAGGATGGAGGTAGGAAGCCCAGACTAGGGGACATACAGTGGCCAGGGGACCTTGCAAACCTGTTCCAGCCCAGAGGCTCCACCAATTCTTGGGTGACGTAGGCTTGGTTTCTCAGCAGGAGGGCCCACCTGCATCTGGAGATTGGTAGCTCATGCAGAAGGCAGGAGGCACCCCAGGTCCATCATGGGGTCACATTTCCTGACACATGCTCCCAGCTCCATCTGCACTGAGACCCTCCAGTCTTGGGACTGAAACCAGCTCATGCTCCAAGGATGTGACACCATCTGCATCACCATAGCCTGAGGGCAATAGAGTCAGCCTTTCTGATTCCTTTTTTGTACTTTTATTCCCTAATTTGAATCATTGTATGTAGCTGAATGACCAGGTTGTGTGTATGTATGTTTGTTTTTGTTTTCTTTTTTCCTTTTGGATTGACAGGAAGTTGATTCACTTGTCAGTTCAGTTCAGTCGCTCAGTCGTGTCCGACTCTGCGACCCCATGAATCGCAGCACGCCAGGCTTCCCTGTTCATCACCATCTCTCGGAGTTCACTCAGACTCACGTTAATCAAGTCCGTGATGCCATCCAGCCATCTCATCCTCAGTCGTTCCCTTCTCCTCCTGCCCCCAATCCCTCCCAGCATCAGAGTCTTTTCCAATGAGTCAACTCTTCGCATGAGGTGGCCAAAGTACTGGAGTTTCACCTTTAGCATCATTCCTTCCAAAGAAATCCCAGGGCTGATCTCCTTCAGAATGGACTGGTTGGATCTCCTTGCAGTCCAAGGAACTCTCGAGAGTCTTCTCCAACACCACAGTTCAAAAGCATCAATTCTTCGGTGCTCAGCCTTCTTCACAGTCCAACTCTCACATCCATACATGACCACAGGAAAAACCATAGCCTTGACTAGACGGACCTTAATCCGCAAAGTAATAATCTCTGCTTTTGAATATACTATCTAGGTTGGTCATAACTTTTCCTCCGAGGAGTAAGTGTCTTCTAATTTCATGGCTGCAGTCACCATCTGCAATGATTTTGGAGCCCAAAAGAATAAAGTCTGACACTGTTTCCACTGTTTCCCCATCTATTTCCCATGAAGTGATGGGACCGGATGCCATGATCTTCGTTTTCTGAATGTTGAGCTTTAAGCCAACTTTTTCACTCTCCTCTTTCACCTTCATCAAGAGGCCCTTTAGCTCCTCTTCACCTTCTGCCATAAGGGTGGTGTCATCTGCATATCTGAGGTTATTGATATTTCTCCGAGCAATCTTGATTCCAGCTTTGTGTTTCTTCCAGCCCAGCGTTTCTCATGATGTACTCTGCATAGAAGTTAAATAAGCAGGGTGACAATATACAGCCTTGACGTACTCGTTTTCCTATTTGGAACCAGTCTATTGTTCCATGTCCAGTTCTAACTGTTGCTTCCTGACCTTCATACAGATTTCTCAAGAGGCAGATTAGGCAGTCTGGTATTCCCATCTCTTGAAGAATTTTCCACAGTTTATTGTGATCCACACAGTCAAAGGCTTTGGCATAGTCAATAAAGCAGAAATAGATGTTTTTCTGGAACTCTTGCTTTTTCCATGATCCAGCGGATGTTGGCAATTTGATCTCTGGTTCCTCTGCCTTCTCTAAAACCAGCTTGAACATCAAGAAATTCATGGTTCACGTATTGCTGAAGCCTGGCTTGGAGAATTTTGAGCATTACTTTACTAGCATGTGAGATGATTGCAGCTGTGCCGGTAGTTTGAGCATTCTTTGGCATCGTCTTTCTTTGGAATTGGAATGAAAACTGACCTTTTCCAGTCGTGTACATAGATTCACTTGTACATAGACGTATATATCTTCTCTTCCAAGTTCTGTTCCAGTATAGGATGTTACAGAGTGTTGAATAGGATTCCTGTGTTACTCAGTGATTCCTGGTGGTACTTTTTTTTTTTTAAAAATAGTATTATCCTCCCTATGTTAATCTGAATCAGTTCATTACTCCCTGTCTCAGTTTTTTTTTTTTTTTTTCTTTCTGGGGACCACTGATTCTTTTCTGAGTCTGTGAGACTGTTTCTCTTTGGTAAAGAAGATCATCTGCATGCATTTTTAGATCCCAGCTACAAGTAATATCTTATGCTAATATTCCTCCCCCGTCCCTCTCATCTCACTTGCTATGATAATGTCTACTTTCTTCCCTGAGGCTGTCCATGGCATTCTTTCTTGCTTGTTGTGGCCGAGTGATGGTTCATTGTGTCTATATACCCCATCTTCTTTATTCTTTATGGACATCTTTGTTTTCAAGTGTTTTTTCGCATTCTGAGGACTATCTTTTTCATTTAGGGTTTTGTTTGCTGTGCAAATCGTTTTAAGGTTAATTCAGTCCTGTTTTCTTAGTTTTTTTTTGTTTTTCATTATCTAGGCACACTTCATGGAATTGATGTTACAGCATGCCCCCCCCCCCCCATATATTGTCCTCAAATTTGCATAGTATCTGTCCTACACTTAGATCTTTATCTTCTTTGAAGTTTATTTTTGCATATGGTTTGAGGGATATTCTAGTTTCATTCTCATTTTCATTGTTGATGCACATCTACGCTCTCCTCCATAGTGGCTTTCATCTATTTTCATTTCCAGCAACAGAGGTGGAGGATTCACCTTTCTTCATGGCATATGGAAGATTTAACCTTCATAGAGTGCTTGACAGTCACCATTCTGGTTGGTAGTATGAGGTGATATTTAGCAATGTTAGCAACTTTTCATGTGATTTTTTTTTTTTTAATGTGTGAGTTAAAGGTACCTGTTAAAATTGGCTTTGTGGCAGTCTACCCAGTTATGAATTCTTTTTGATGACGCCCCCAGGAGACTCCAGGAGATCAATTGTTGTTTACTTAGAAACCATTGGACCTTGTGAATGTTGAATGCCTCTCAACACGGCTATCTGTTGATGAGTTGGACTATGGCTCTCCCTGTTGTTTGACCTGAGACCAAACTATGGTGGAGGTAATGCAGACAATGGCAACCTCCTTCAAAAGATCCTGTTGCTGCACTCAGTGCCCCTGACCCTTCAGCAGGCCACCCCCAACCTACGCCTCTGCCAGAGACTCCTGGACACTCACAGGCAAGCCTGGGTCAGTCTCTTTTGGGGACACTGCTGTTTTATCCTGGGTCTTGTTGTGCACAAGGTTCTGTTTGTGCCCTCCAAGAGACTGTTTCCCCAGTCCTGTGGAAGTTCTGCAATCAAATCCTACTGGCCTCCAAAGTCTAATTCCCTGGGACTTCTCAGTCCCTTTGCCAGATCCCCAGGTTGGGAATTCTGTTTTGGGTCTTAGAACTTTCCTAATAGTGCGAGAATTTCTTTGGTATAATTGTTCTGCAGTTTGTGGGTCGTTTGCTCGGTGTCTCTGTGGTGGGGTAAATGACGACCTCCTCCAAGAGGGCTTATGCCCCACCCAGATCTGCTGCACACCCAGAGCCCCTGCCCCTGTAGCAGGGAACTGCTGACCTGTACCTCCACAGGAGATGCTCAAACACTCAAAGGCAGGTTTGGTCAGTCTCTGTGGGGTCTCTTGGTCGCACAAGGTTTTGTTTGAGCCATCTGACAGGTATGGAGTTTGATTCTAAACAAGATTTTGCCCCTCCTACCATCTTGCTGGGGCTTCTCCTTTGCCTTTGGACATGGGGTATTTTTTTTTTGGTGGGATCCAACATTGTCCTGTTGATGGCTGTTCACAGCGAGTTGTATTTTGGAGTTCTCACAGGAGAAGTTGAGCACATGTTCTTGTATTCTGCCATTTTGTCACTTTGGATTAAAAATTTACTATGCAAAGTAGTGCTCAAAATTCTCCAAGCTAGACTTCAACAATACATGAATCATGAACTCCCAGATGTTCAAGTTGTTTTAGAAAAGGCAGAGGCACCAGAGATCAAACTGCCAACATTTGCTGGTTTATTGAAAAAGCAAGAGAGTTTCAGAAAAACATTTATTTCTGCTTCACTGACTATGTCAAAGCCTGTGACAATGTGGATCACAATAAACTGTGGAAAATTCTGAGAGAGATGTGAATACCAGACCACCTGACCTGCCTCTTGAGAAATCTGTATGCAGGTCAGGAAGCAACAGTTAGAACTGGACAAAGAACAACAAACTGGTTTCAAACAGGAAAAGGAGTACATCAAGGTTGTATACTGTCACCCTGCTCATTTAACTTATATGCAGAGAACATCATGACAAACGCTGGGCTGGAGGAAGCACAAGCTAAGATCAAGATTGCTGAGAGAAATATCAATAACCTCAGATATGCAGATGACACCACCCTTATGGCAGAAAGTGAAGAAGAACTAAAGAACCTCTTGATGAAAGTGAAAGAGGAGAGTGAAAAAGTTGGCTTAAAGCTCAATATTCAGGAAACCAAGATAATGGCATCTGGTTCCATCACTTCATGGCAAATAGATAGGGAAACAGTGGAAACAGTGTCAGACTTTATTTTGGGGGGCTCCAAAATCACTGTAGATGGTGATTGCAGCCATGAAATTAAAAGACGCTTATTCCTTGGAAGGAAAGTTATTATCAACCTGGACAGCATATTAAAAAGCAGAGACATTACTTTGTCAACAAAGGTCCATCTAGTCAAGGCTATGGTTCTTTTCAGTAGTCATGTATGGATGTGAGAGTTGGACTATAATGAAAGCTGAGCACCGAAGAATTGATGCTTTTGAAGTGTGGTCCATAAAATTTCTGTCCTTTATCGAGCCTATCTTTGCATGAAATGTTCTCTTCGTATCTATAATTTTCTTGAAGAGATCTCTAGCCTTTCTCATTCTGTTGTTTTTCTTTATTCTTTGCATTGATCAGTAAGGAAGGCTTTCTTATCTCTCCTTGCTATTCTTTAGAGCTCTGCATTCAGATGCTTATACTTTTCTTTTTCTCTTTTGCTTTTCACTTCCCTTTTTTTCACAGCTATCTGTAAGACCTCCTCAGACAGCCGTTTTGCTCGTTTGCATTTTTTTCCATGGGGATGGTCTTGATTCCTGTCTCCTGTACAATGTCACAAACATCCGTCCATAGTTCATCAGGCACTCTGTCTATCAGATCTAGTCCCTTAAATCTATTTCTCACTTGCACTGTATAATCATAAGGGATTTTATTTGGGTCATACCTGAATGGTTTAGTGATGTTCTCCACCTTCTTCAATTTAAGTCTGAATTTGTCAATAAGGAGTTCATGATCTGAGCAACAGTCAGCTCCCAGTCTTGTTTTTGCTGACTGTACAGAACTTCTCCATCTTTGGCTGCAAGGAATATAATCAATCTGGTTTCAGTGTCTGATTTCAGTGATGTCATGTGTAGAGCTTCTCTTGTGTTTTTGGAAGAGGGTGTTTGCTGTACCAGTGCATTTTCTTGCCAAAACTCTATTAACCTTTGCCCTGCTTCATTCTGTACTCCAAGGCCCAATTTGCCCATTACTCAGGTGTTTCTTGACTTCCTACTTTCGCATTCCAGTCCCCTATGATGAAAAGACATATTTTGGGGGTGTTAGTTCTAGAAGGTCTTGTAGGTCTTCATAGACCTGTTCAACTTCAGCTTCTTCAGCCTTACTGGTCAGGGCATAGACTTAGATTACTATGATATTGAATAGTTTGCCTTGAAATGAACAGAGATCATTCAGTCATTTTCGAGATTGCATCCAGGTACTGAATTTAAGAGTCTCTTGTTGACTATGATGGCTACTTCATTTCTTCTCAGAGATTCCTGCCCACAGTAGTAGATATAATCGTCATCTGAGTTAAATTCATCCACTCCAGTCCATCTTAGTTCTCTGATTCCTAGAATGTCAATGTTCACTCTTGTCATCTCCTGTTTGACCACTTCCAATTTGCCTTGATTCATTTAGTTGACATTCCAGGTTCCTATGCAATACTGCTCTTTAGAGTTTCAAACCTTGCTTCTGTCACAAGCCCCATCCACAACTGAGTGGTGTTTCTGCTTTCGCTCCATCTCTTTATTCTTTCTGGAGTTATTTCTCCACTGATCTTCAGCAGCATATTGGGCACCTACCAATCTGGGGAGTTCATCTTTCAATGTCCTATCTTTTCGCTTTTTCATACTGTTCATGGGATTCTCAAGGCAAGAATACTGAAGTGGTTTGTGATTCCATTCTCCAGTGGACCACATTCTGTCAGACCTCTCCACCATGACCTGTCCATCTTGGGTGGCCCCACATGGCATGGCTTACTTTCATTGGTTAAACAATGCTGTGGTCCATGTGATCACATTGGTTAGTTGTCTGTGATTGTGGTTTCAGTCTGTCTGCACTTTGATGCCCTCTCTCAATGCCTACACTCTTACTTGGTTTTCTCTCACCTTGGATGTGGGGTATCTCTTCACGGCTAATCCAGCAAAGTGCAGGCGCTGCTCCTTACCTTGGACGTGGGGTAGCTCCTCCTGGCTGCCACCCCTGACCTTGAGCACGGGGTAGCTCCCTTCTGCTGCCTCTCCTGACCTCAGACATGGGGTAGCTTCTCTAGCCCACACTTGTGCGCCATTGCAGATGCCCGCACTTGTGCACCCTCACGGCTGCCTGCTCTGTTATCTTAAGATTTAAATTATGAGAGTGGGTCTAGTAAGATCTTTACAGCCTTGAGGTATTCTTTTGATTTATTGTAATAACTAATTACAACAATATATAACTCCCTCACTAACACTAGCAAGGGGGACAGTCTCCATCCCCCTTCCGATGTCTGTCAGAAGTTTTCTCTGTCCCTTTTCTTACTTTAATAAATCTCTGCTACACAAAAGCTCTTGAGTGATCAAGCCTGGTCCCTGGTCCCAAAGCTAAATCTTCTTCTTTGGAGATCATGAATCTGACATCATTCACTGTAAGCTATCAGAGGTGGGTTTGATTTTTCTGCTTGACCCCTTGCCCTTTGTCAATGAGAGACCAGCTTTGTGTGTGTGTGTGAAGTGAGTATTAATTAGCAGTGGGTCGTTCTGACTCTCATTTTCTTAAACTCAGAGCAACAGAACTATTTTTGCAATGACTTACATTAACCTTAGGAAGCTCCATGCCTTGGCTCCACGCCTTGCTCCTTGTTCAGGCAGGTTTAGTGGGTCTGACTGGCAAGCTCTTGGGAAAGCCTGTGGGTTCAGTGCTGACACTGCATTAGTGCCATATATTGGTCTGCTCATTTACTCTAACGTGCACTTTGTAGAGCCATTATGAGGTGTTCTCTTGATTCTTATTCTTCTGGTGGTGAGCTTGGAATAAGTCCAGACATCAGTAAGTGGAATGTACTCTATACCTGCCCTTTGTTTTTTCTTTAACAGTTTTATTTTATTTTTACTTGGAGGATAATTACTTCATAATATTTTGATGGTTTCTGCTCTACATCAACATGAATCAGCCATAGGTATACACATGTCCCCTCCCTCTTAAAAACCTCCCTCCCACCTTCCTCCCCATCCCACCCCTCTAGGTGTCACAATTGGGATCCATGTGTCATACAGCAAATTCCCACTGGCTATCACTTTACATGTGGTAGTGCATATGTTTCCATGCTAATCTCTCAATTCATCCCACCCTCTCCTTTCTGCACTGTGTCTGCATCTCTGTATCTCTATGTCTGCATCTCCATTGCTGCCCTGCAAGTAGGTTCATCAGTACCATCTTTCTAGATTCCCTATATATATGCTAATATACATTTATCTTTTCTTTATGATTTTCTTCACTTTGTGTAGTAGCCTCTAGGTTCATCTACTTCATTAACAGTGACTCAAATGCATTCCTTTTTATGGCTGAGTAATATTCCATTGTGTATATGTACCACAGCTTCTTCTTCCATTCATCTGTTGATGAACATCTAGGTCGTTTCCATGTTCTAGCTATTGTAAATAGTGCTGCAGTGAACCATGAGGTACATGTGTCTTTCCCAGTTATGGTTTCCTCAGGGTATATGTGCAGTAGTAGCGTTGCTGTGTCATATGGTAGTTTTCTTCCTAGTTTCTGAAGGAATCTCCATACTGTTCTCCATAGTGGCTGTATCAGTGTGTATTCCCACCAAGAGTGCAAAAGGATTCCCCTTTCTTCACACTCTTTCTAGCATTTATTGTTTATGGACTTTTTGATGATGGCCATTCTGACCATTGTTGGGTGGCACCTCATTGTCGTTTTGAGTTGCATTTCTTTAATAATGAGAAATGTTGACCATCTTTCCATGTGCGTTTTAGACATCTGTACGTCTTCTTTGGAGAAATGTCTGTTTAGGTTTTCTGTCCACTTATTGATTTGGCTGTTTGGGTTTTTTTTTTTTTCCATTTTTGAGCTGCATGAGCTGCTTGTATATTTTGAAGATCAGTTCTTTGTCAGTTGTTTCATTTTCTATCATTTTCTCCTATACTGAGGGCTGTCTTTTCACCTTGCTTATAGTTTCCTTTCTTGTACAAAAACGTTTAATTTACTTGGGTCCCATTCGTTTGTTTTTGTTGTTATTTTCATTACCCTAGGAGATGAGTTGTAGAGGATCTTGCTATGGTTGATGTCAAAGAGTATTTTGTCTATGTTTTCCTCTAAGAGTTTTATAGTTTCTGGTCTTACATTTAAATCTTTAATCCATTTTGAGCTTACTTTTGTGTATGGTGTTAGAAAGTGTTCTAATTTCATTCTTTTACATGTAGCTGCCCAGTTTTCCCAGCACCACTCATTGAAGAGACTGTCTTTTCTCTATTGTATACTTTTGTCTCCTTTGTCAAAGATGAGGTGCCCATAGGTGTGTGGATTTATCTCCAGGCTTTCTACTTTGTTCTCTTGGTCCATATCGCTGTTTTTGTGCCTGTACCATACTGTCTCAATGACTGGAGCTTTGTAGTATTGTAGTAAAGTCTGAAGTCAGGACTGTAGACTTTGGTTGATTGTGATGGCTGATTGTGACCGTCGAATTCCTCCAGCTCCATTCTTCTTTCTCAAGATTGCTTTGGCTATTCAGGGTCTTTTTTGCTTCCATACAGACTGTGAAATTATTTGTTGTAGTTCTGTGAGAAAAAAAAATACCATTTGGTACTTTGATAGGTATTGAACTGAATCTATAGATTTCTTTGGGTAGTATAGTTAGTCATTTTCACAATATTGATTCTTCCAATCCAAAAACGTGGTGTATCTCTCCAACTGTGTCATCTTTAATTTCTTTCACCAGTGTCTTACAGTTTTCTGCATACAGGTCTTTTGTCTCTTTAGGTAGGTTTACTCCTGATTATTCTATTCTTCTTGTTGCAATAGTGAATGGACTGTTTCCTTAATTTCTCTTTCTGTGTTTTCATTGTTAGTGAATAGGAATGCAAGGGATTTCTGTGTATTAATTTTATATCCTACAACTTTGGTAAATTCATTGATTAGTGCTAGCAATTTTCTGGTGGCATCTTTAAGGTTTTCTATGTCAAGAATCATGTCATGTACAAATAGTGAGACTTGCTTTTTTTGCAATCTGGATTCCTTTTATTTCTTTTTCTTCTCTGATTGCTGTGGCTAGGACTTCCAAAACTATGTTGAATAGTGGTGACAATTGGGCACCCTTATCTTGTTCTTGATTTTAGAGGAAATGCTTGCAATTTTTCACCATTGAGGATAATGTTTGCTGTGGGTTTATTGTGTATGGCCTTTGTTATGTTGAGGTATACTCCTTCTATGCCCACTTTCTGGAGAGGGTTTTTTGTTGTTGTTTGTTTGTTTGTTTTTATGAATGGATGCTAAATTTTGTCAAAAGTTTTCTCTGCATCTCCTGAGATGATTATACGCTTTTTATCTTTCAATATGTTAATATGATGTATCACATTGATTGATTTGTGTATATGGAAAAATCATTGCATCCCTGGGATAAAGCCCATTTGATCAAGATGCATGATCTTTTTAATATGTTAGATTCTGTTTGCTAAAATTTTGTTGAGGATTTTTGCATCTATGTTCATCAGTGATACTGGTCTGTAACTTTCGTTTTGTGTGAGTGGTGTCTTGTCTGCTCTGTTTCTGTTTTGTTTCTTTCTGCTCATAAATCTTGATGAGTTCTTTACTTCTACTTAGGATTTTGTTGTTGTTGTTGTTGTTGTTCTAGTTGCTTTAGACATAAGATTAGATTATTTGATAGTTTCTTGAGGTAGGTTTGCATTGCTATAAAATTCTGGTTTTGGTATCATACAATGAGTTTGGGAGTTCTCCTTCCTCTGCAATTTTCTTGAAAAGTTTTGATAGGATAGATGTTAGCTCTTCTCTCAACACTTGGCAGAATTCGTCTGTGAAGCCATGTGGTCCTGGGCTTTTGTTTGCTGAAAAATTTTTGATTACAGTTTTCAATGTCCATGTTTGTGGTTGGTCTGTTCATTTTTCTGTTTCTTCTTGGTTAAGTTTTGGAGGTCATAATTTTTTAAGATTTGCCCCTTTTCCCCTGATGTTGTCCATTATATTGGCATATAGTTGCTCATAATAGTATCTTATGATCCTCTGTATTTATGTTTTTGTTGTTGTTATTGTTATTGTAACTTCTTTTTCATTTCTAATTTTATTGATTTGAATCTTCCCTTTTTTCTCTTGGTGGGTCTAGCTAATAGATTTTCAATTCTGTTTATCTTCTCAAAGCACCAGCTTTTAGTTTTATTGATCTTTTCTATTGTCTGCATTTCTTTTTCATTTATTTCTGCTATGTTTCTGTTTTTGTTTCTTTCTGCTAATAAATCTTGATGATTTCTTCACTTCTACTTAGGATTTATTGTTGTTGTTGTTCTAGTTGCTTTGGGTGTAGGATTAGATTATTTGATAGTTTCTTGAGGTAGGTTTGTATTGCTATAAAGTTCATTCTTAGCATAGTTTCTGCTGCATCCCACAGGTTTTTCCTTGTGTTATCATTGTCATTTATTTCTAAGCATATTTTCATTTCCTTTTGATTTCATCAGTGATCTGTTGGTTATTCAGAAGCATGTTGTTTAGTCTTCATGTGTTTGAGATTTTTATATATATATTTTTTTTCCCGTAGTTGATGTGTAATCTTACAGAGTTGTGGTCACAGAAGATGCTTGAAATAATTTCACTTTTTTAAAAATTTACCAAGGCTTGATTTGTGGTGCAGTATGTTATCTGTCCTGAAGAGTGTTCCATGTGCACTTGAGAAAAAAGTGAAATGTATTGTTTTTGGATGAAATGCCCTGTAGGTATCAATTAGGTCTATCTGGTCCAATGTATCATTTAAAACCTGTGTTTCCTTATTAATTCTCTGATTGGATGATCTGTCTGTTGGTGTGAGTAGAGTGTTAAAGTCTCCCACTATTATTGTGTCACTGTCAACTTCTTTAATAGTTGTTAGCATTAGCCTTATGTATTGAGATGCTATGTTGGGTGCATACATATTTATAATTGTTATGTTTTCTTCTTGGATTGATCCTTCAGTCATTATGTAGTGTCCTTCTTCATGTCTTGAAATGGTCTTTATTTTAAAGTTTAACTCATATGAGTATTGCAACTCCCCCTTTCTTTTGATTTCCACTTGCATGGAATCTCTTTTTCCAGCCCCTCACTTTCAGTCTGTATGTATCCCTGGGTCTCAGGTGGGTTTATTGTAGACAGCATATAAAGGGGTCTTGTTTTGAATCCATTCAACCAGTCTGTATGTTTTGGTTGGAGCATTTAGCCTATTTATATTTAAGCAAGTTACCAATATGTATGATCCTGTTACCATTTACTTTATTGTTTTGGGTTTCTTTAGGTAGGCATCTTTTTGTGTTTCCTGTGAAGAAATGTTCCTTTAGCATTTGTGGAAGAGCTAGTATCGTGGTGTGGAATTCTCCTAGCTTTTGCTTGTCTGTAAAGCATTTCATTTTTCCTTTGAGTCTGAATGAGATCCTTGTTGAATAGACTAATCTGGGTTGTAGGCATTTCCTAATCATCACTTAAGTATGTTCTGCCATTCCCACCTGGCCTGCAGAGTTTCTATTGAAAGATCAGCTGTTAGCTTTATGGGGAACCCCTTGTGTGTTATTTGTTGCTTTTCCCTTGCTGCTTTTTGTGTGTAATTTTTGTTAGTTTGGTGTCTTGGCATGTTTCTCTTTCTAGAGAAGCCCCTAGAGAATTCCTCACACTGGTTAAATATGCAACAAATATGTGTTGAAAATGAAGAGTATAGTCATGAATAGCAGAGATTGATTATCATGACAGTTATTGTTATTTCACAAGTCTTTGCTGTCAGATTATAGCAGGAATATGTGTGGTAGGATGTAGGAACACAGTGCAGTCCCAACTGTGTGTTCATCTGAAAGTTTCTATTAGTGATGGCAGGTCCTCAATTACCTTATGAAGACAGTGACATGACTTTTCATTGCTTTGTATTCTCTCTCTCTCTCTTTTAACCTTCTTTCACTTTATCATCTACTAGTTGTTGTTGCTGCTGCTGCTACTTAATCACTTCAGTCGTGTCCGACTCTGGGCGACCCCATAGACAGCAGCCCACCAGGCTACCCCATCCCTGGGATTCTCCAAGCAAGACTAGCGGAGTGGGTTGCCATTTGCTTCTCCAATGCATGAAAGTGAAAATTGAAAGGGTAGGCACTCAATTGTGTCCAACCCTAGCAACCCCATGGACTATAGCCTACCAGTTCCTCTGTCCATGGGATTTTCCAGGCAAGAATACTGGAGTGGGGTGCCCTTGCCCTCTCCATTTGTTGTGAAGTAGTGGCTAAGTCATGTCAGCCTCTTTGCAAACCTATGTACCATGGCCCACTAGGCTCCTCTATCCATGCAATTTCCAACCCTCCCCTCCCCCCCCCACAATAAAAAAACAGATTTGGGGAAAGAACACATGGGCAGAGACCTCTGAAGACAGGGATGGGAAGGCCCATGAGGAGGGGATGAGTGTCAGAAAGCTTTGCATTTACACAAGGTCTGGGCAGGAACCACTGCCCAGCGTCCCTTCTCCCTGCCATCTGTCTGCCCTGCTCCACGCTTTCCAGGAGTGCTGGGGTCTAGACTGTGGTACTTGCTGGGCTCTAGACACAGCTGTCTGCTTGCGGGTGTGTGGGAGGGGTGGAGTGCTCTTAACTACTGGTTACAACTCTGGGAAGTGGGGCCGAAAGGCTAGGGTTAAATCTGGCTCCCAGGAGCTGAGGGACCTATCAGTCCCAGGGCCAGAGGCCAAACCAGAGCTGTTGAAGAAGGAGCCCAGAGGATTTCTTGGAAAACCTGTGGGATTGGTTATTAGGAAGCAGCACCGAAAAGACTACAAATGAAAACTTCGTATAAACTAAAGTGTGAAACAGATGTGAGGTATTGTTGTCACTCGTGTTTCATAGAAAGCTGGATCAAATGTGTTCCATAATCAGCACGTTTATCTCAGAACTTTCAGTTATATTTCCAACACACAGCATCACAACTTCATGAAGGTATTTTCCAATTTCACAAAAATGAGGGGTGACAGTTTGCTGGGAAGGAGGCTTGAGTTGGAATGCCCAGCACCAGGGCAGGTGGCAGCTTAGTAGTATTTGTTCCCAAGTCCCTGGAGGCCTGGATCCCACTGGGGAGTCTGGTCCAAGCCAGAACAAAGCAGACAGTAAATGTTTAAAAGAGTTCAATGCTGGGCACCATGGCAGGCTCTCTCAAGCCCACCCCAGTCGAGCAGTGGGACCCAAGCCTGGTTAGGCTCCCGGGATGGGGTAGCAGCCATAGTTAGGGAGGTTGTGGGGAATAAAGTAGGCACTGGTTTTCTTTCTTTCTCTTTAATACTATGCCTGTGCTATGTTGTAGTGTAGTCTATTAGCAATGCTGTGACTGTTGTCAGAATACAGCTGCCTGATTCAGGCATGATGATCTATGAGAGATATATACTTTTTGTTAGATTTTTTGCCCTAGAAGTCAAACAGATAACTGAGTATGAGGTCCTTGTGGATTGTGCATGTGAGGTTCAGGTTTTGTGTGTACAGTGAAAAATTATTTCTGTGGATGCTCTCCTAGAGTTATACATTTCTGGGTCAGAGATACAGATTTCTGTGTTTATGTAGAAAGAAGGAAGAAAGGGTCCCTGGAAGTTCACCGTGGGCATCCTGGAGGTACAGCAGAAGGCAGAGCTCAGGAAGCTCATCCTGGAGCTCAAGGTGTAGGCACTGGCCACTGCCCTTTAAAGGAGGAGGTGCAGTTCAGCAAGGTGCTGGTGGCCTCCAGTCTGGGCCCCTTGGCCCTGATCCTCATGTCCTGAAAGTTGGAGGTAGGCCTTGAGGGCTGTGATTCGGGCTCTGTCCCTCCAGTGCAGACCATCAGTCAGCCTTGGGGTGAGGTGGTTGTGATTTCCTGGCCAGAACACCCAGGCCCATGTGCACCGTGGTCTCCTGGCTCCAGTGTGTTCAAGGTCTCCCCAGACCCTCCCTGGCCTTCCAGCCATCCTAGCCCGAGTCCACTGCCAGCTGCAGCTTGGCCTCTTAGCTGAGGCCACAGCTGCCACCTGCCTGGACACGAAGATGAGCTGGAAGTGGCCACTTGTAGGAGAGACAGGCCCATGGTGGCCTGTGTTGTAGGTCCTAGAAAGGCTTCCCTGAGTGGCACTTCTTGGCTCCAGCTGAGGTCTGTTCCCTAGAGCATCTGTGGTGGTCTGTGGCATTCCCCTGGGCTGGGCTGTCCTGGTCACTGGGTGCTGCTGGGAAGGGACAGAGAAGGCCTCGGTGCCCAGAAGCCAGAAGGACAGGCTGCACCTGGTAGAGACCCTGCCCAGAGCTGGGCTTTGTTTCTCTGCCCTCTGACCTGGGAGATGTCACAGAAATAGTGGGTGATATGTACAGAGGTCTCTGATGTGGCCAGGCCTGGCTCTGGTGTCCTGACCAGTGGGGTGACCTGAGGCAGCCAGCCCCGAGACTAGGTCACCTTGGGGTCTGGGGGTGGACACACGCCGGGGTCCCACACTGAGGCCTTCTCATGTCAGTCCCTCCTGTGTGGATGTCTCCGCGGTGGAGCCAGGCCACACTTCCCTGACACCTTCCTCTCCTCGGACATTCTGGAATCAAGAATAGCACCATCAAGGACATGCAGTACAAGCTGGCCTGGGTCTGCAAAGTGCTGGGACCCCCAACCCTGACCTCGCCCAGGAGCCCACTGACATCTGAGTGCTGACACAGTTTGAGGCTGTCTGTGCCCACCTGGGGTCACTGGGCCTGCGTGTGGCCTGGACTCCCTGCTTCAGCCTTCCAGGGCACGTCCTGCCTGGTGTCCTGGGCAACCTTTGTTCTGGCAGCATGCTACTAGCCTGGCCTCTGGGGTGGTTGTCGGGGGTGTGGGGTCCTCTCTGCTCCCTCAGGTGAATGTCCATGTCCTCCAAGCAGGGACAGTTGGCTCTGGCCTTTCTCAACCACTCACAGACTTCCTGTGCAGCGCTCTGACCCTGGTACCATCTGTGTCCTGCACCAAGCATCCCCGGCTCCCCAGCCGAGCCCACAGCTCTGTCAGAGCTTTGCCTGTGGGGACACAGATGCAGTGCTGCCTGCAGAGAGCAGACACCCCACAAGTGTGACTCAGACATGAGACCTGAGTCTTGGAGCCCCGGGTTAAGGCCATGCTGCCATGGGCTCTCGCTCTCTGGTGAGCAAATCCCCCAGCCTTCCCTGCCCATCGGGCACTCCCTGGTGCTCTGAGAACCCCTATATGTCCTCGCACAAAGTTAGGGCCATGTATTGGGTGTGTGTAGCTCTCAAAAGAACTTCCATAACCCACATCTGATGGTCAAGAGGGCTGAACCCCAGAGAAGGAGGAGGGCCTGGTCCCAGCCCCTGAAATCTCCTGGATACCGGCCCTCACTCACTCTTCCCTCTCTTGGGAAACTCCCAGCACTTTGTCTTGATTGTGCTGGGAACAAGGGGTCCCTCTGAGCTTTCTTCCTGAGTTAGGCCAGGCTCTCAGCATGGAAGTGCTCTGCTTTTGAAAGCCTTACCACCACCTTGTGTAACGTGCCCTTTGAAAAAGAGTGGGGGCAGAGATCCTGCCTGAACAGGTCCTGCCAGCACTGTTGCCCAGGTCTCACCTTTTCTCAGAAGGGAGAATGGAATAGATGGTGACAGACATGGCAGAGAGGGTGGTCCCCCAGAAGGCAGGGACAGTGAGCCTCAGTGACAAATGCCCGAAGGGACCATGGACTCTGAGTGCACCCCTCTTTAGTCTCTGCAGCCATGAATCAGGGATGCTACCTGAGGTCCCCCACATGAAGTGGTTGGGTAGCCCCCTGTGAAGTCCTTAGACTTGGGCCAAGGTTATTCTGGACAGTAGGGAAGCCCCTGGCTACCATCCAACTGAGCTGGGGGTGTCTGTCACCTGCTCATCTGGACTTGCACTCCTGGGGGTGGACACTCATTGACTTTGATCCACTTGGCTTCAAAGGGTGGCTCCTTCCACGGGGTCTTTCTTTGATGGATTTGGTCTTGTGGACACCAATCACTGGGGTGTGTCCTGCTTACTTTACTTATCCCCTGGTGTGTCTTGTGCTCTGAAGAGATCTAACATGCCTGTTCACACCACTAAATGCTGGGCAAATGCTCTCCTTAAGGCTGGGACATTAAGAAGATGGGTGGATGCAGGCTTGTGGTCATTCTGACCTTTCACAGACCTCTCAGAGGTCATCAACTGGGTGAGTGCAGAGTCATGGTCACTTTGTTCTGTCATAGACCTCTCAGAGGCTGTCTGCTGGGTGAATGCAGGCTTGTGGTCACTCTGGTCTGTTACAGACCTCTCAGAGGCCATCTGCTGGGTGAATGTGGGCTCGTGGTCACTCTTCTGCACAGTCTCCCCAGGGCTGTTGAGAGGCACTGTGTGACTGCCCCAGCTTGGGGCCACTTCTTGCACTCTTGCTGCCCCCAAGCTAGGTCTGGAGAAGGCTAATCCCAACAAGAAGCTACTTTCAGACTTCAGATCACATCCCAGTACTAGTCTTCCAGCCTAAGCAGGTCACTCAGGGTTTCCTGTGTTAGTGCTCACAGTTCTCAGCCCTACAGAGTGTGCCTGATCTGGGGACACATGGTCTCTGCTGCTAAAAGTGACATTAGACTGTGCTCCCAGGGATGGACTACAAGGGATCATGGGAAAACTTCTGCCCTACTTGCTCGGAGGCACTCTGACTCCAGCCCCTGCCTTCTCCTCACTCTGGTATGGAATGTAGGAGGGCAGAGGGGGACCATGGGTGCCCAGTGAGACCCTCTCAGCAAAGCTGGGCCTTGGTTTGGCTTGGAGGATGTGACTAAGAGTGTGCTGGACAGGATGACACATTTAGACGTCCTTCTGCAGTGTAGGTTTCAGGGCTACATAGCAACTAAGTGCAGAGCATGGTGGCTGAGCTGATGGCTGTGGATCCTGCATGCTGAGCACTGAACTTGAACATTGGGATAGTGTCTGGAGTCACAGGACGTGCTTGTTGTCTCTGCTGAGATGATCTCAATGGGGACCCAGGTTCCCCCTCCTACTCTCTAGAAGCCATTAGACTGAAGCCACTCCCCACAGTAAGCCTTGAGGAAACTCGGGAAAGAAAAGAATGCCTGCTTTCTAGCAGCCATCAAAGGGCAGTCACTCCCCACTGTAAGCCCTAAGGAAACTCTGGAAGTAGAAGAATACCTGCTCTCTAGTAGCCATGAGATTGTAGCCACTCCCCATGGTGATCCCTGAGAAAACATAGGAAGGAGAAGACAGGAAACTGGTCCCAGGTGGTAAGGTGTGTATCAAAGGGAACGATTTTATTGAGATGGCTGGTGCATCTTCCCATACATAGAAAAGTGATAAATTCACCTCATTAGAACTGATTCAACTGGAGCCGATTATACAGAGTGAAGTAAGCCAGAAAGAAAAACACCAATACAGTATACTGACACATATATATGGAATTTAGAAAGATAGTAATGATGACCCTGTATGTGAGACAACAAAAGAGACACAGATGTATGGAACAGACTTTTGGCCTCTGAGGGAGAGGGTGAGGGTGGGATGATTTGGGAGAATGGCATTGAAACATGTATACTATCATGTAAGAAATGAAGTGCCAGTCTATGTTCAGTGCAGGATGCAGGATGCTTGGGGCTGGTGCACGGGGATGATCCAGAGAGATGATGTGGGGTGGGAGGTGGGGGGGCGGCACTTCGGGATTGGGAGCTCATGTGCACCTGTGGCTGATTCATGTCAATGTATGGCAAAACCAATACAGTATTGTAACATAGAATAAAGTAAAAATTTTAAAAATTAAAAGAAAAAAAAAAGAAAACTGATAAATTCCTTAACTTTTGATGCTGCCTCTTGGTTTTGAAATCCTAACAGATTCTTACTGAATAAAACATAAACTGTCAACACCTAGGTTATAAATGTTTTTATGTCTACATACATGAAGTAGAGCCTTTCCTGAGAACAACAAAAGAAGACAAACCTCAACATTCCGAACACTGGCACCAGTGATGGGCTCGCCCCAAAAGATGCAACTCATGGAGCAATCAGAATAATCATCACTCCTTTGCCCATAAGATTGTGGAATGTACACTGACACTGGGGAATTGTTACAGGGAAGAACAAAATCTGACTCTATGTTGAATGTTTACTTTACCATTTGTTTCCTGTTGCTTTGTTTACTACAGTGATACTGTCCATACATAGTGGCCTGTCTCAGGAAACCCTGCCCCTCTGCCTTTGCTTAAGACCTGTCCACCTGTGGATGGCTATAGGGAGAAAGTAACACATCTCCTCCCAGGACTGGGTATTCCAGGAGATATTTGCCAGATTAATGGCCTTTTAATTTTATTTCCTCACCTCCCCAGCTCTGTGTTCTATAAAAGACACTGGCATCCAGACCCTGACAAAACAGTTTCTTCGAGATATTAGTCTGCTATCTTCTCAGTCTGCCAGCTTTCCAAATAAAGTTGCATTCCTTGCCTGAGCACCTCACCTCTGATTTATTGGCCTGTTGTGAGGCAAGCAGAGGAAGCTCGGACTTGGTAACAATCCCACATGCCTTGCAGTCAAAAAATCAAAGCATAAAATGGAAGCAATATTGTAACACATTCAATATAGACTCTGAAAATGGACCATATCAAAAAGATCTGAAAGCAAAAGGAACTCAGTGGTTGTCTGAAATGTTTAAAAAGGAGTTAATGCCCCTTTGCCCCATACCCACTGAAGCCACACTGGACAGTTAGGCCCTGTCCATTCAGGACACCCTCTCTGGACGCCAGGTGGACGTGCTCTGCCCCCAGTGCCTACCTGGGTCTCAGGCGGTAGAAGAGACACAACCTAGGGGTTCCCTTCTCTGGTCCAGGGGAGCATCACACCAGCCACCCTGTCTCCGTTCCCATAATAAATAAGGCGGGTTGTCAGCACCTGGATGAGTGATGTTGTGGGCACCTGAACTGCCTTGTCCTTGTGAGATTTGACGTGAAGACAGCACAGAAAGAGAACCAGCCAAGAAGGATCCAGTCAGGAGTAAATCTCTCTTCACAGGGACCCTGTGAGACCCAAGCACTCCCTCTGCGCACCCTGCTCTGACTTTTGGGAACTGGCCTTTGTCATTCTCTGGGCAAGATGTGGAAAAGACAACCCAGTGTCTCTTCCACCTCCTCAGACCCAGGTGGGCACTGGGGCAGCAGCACCACCACCTGGAGTCCGGAGAGGGTGTCCTGAATGGACAGGGCCTAACCATTCAGTGAGGCTGGCCCTTGTCCATAGTGCACTGACCTGCTGCAGGATCTGGGGTTCCCTGGCATTCAGCTCGCCCATCTCCAAACCCAGGTTGAGGTGTCTTGGGAGTCCCTTGCTGGCAGGCACCCAGGAGTAGAAAGCTCCATGCCCAGCAAGAGGGAGGAGAAGCTGGTTGGGCAGGGGTCCAACATGGAGTGTTCAAGGCCCCTCTGCTTCCCGAAGAACACTCAGCCCCAGCTGCCATGGCCTTTCTTCTCTTTAGTATGTGAGTTTGTGGCTGATGTTGCCAAACACCTTCCTCTGGAAGAGAAGGCTCCATGACCATGGAAATGGCGGAGGTGAGGAGGTGCTGTAGCCCTAAAGGAAGCTGGAGAACTAACTTTCTTGAGCCCTGAACATACTGCCTGTTAGATCTGCACCAACTGAGGCCAAGATCCAGACAGATTCTCTGTGGGAACACTCTTCATGTCCAACAAGAGGACCAACTGTGGCCAAGATCTGGACAGGTTCTCTGTGGAAACAATTTTCGTGTCCAACGAGAGAGGATTTGTTAACCCACAGTGGAACCCTGAGACGTGGAATGTGTTGTAAGTTTGGAAACTGCAGGGAAGGTGTTTGAGAGGCTTCTTCCTAGGCGTCTCCCCTGAGGCCCCCTGAAGTTACTGGACCCAGCAGGGAGCACTCGCACTTCTCTCCTCCCTGCAGGCCAGACGGTGCCCCAACCTCACAGCCCAGCTCCTCTGCCTCCCCGAGTTCAACAGAAACCACCCCCCACCCACCCCCATCACAAAGCCAAAGTGCAGTCTTCTTGGTGAGCAGAACAGAGGTGGGTGGGAAGGTGGGTGAAGGCTGAAAGCTTTTGCTGAAGAAAAACACGCATGTGTGTTCCTGTGTGTGGTGGCCAGATGCTGCAGTAACTGGTGTTCCCTACACATTTATGGGTGGGTTTTAGTTTCTGTATTTTGTAAATTTCTTTTTTAAAAAACAACTGCATATTATGAGAACATTTTTGCTATCAACCAGGAGAACTTGGAAAATAAGATCTTTAAGTTTTTTCATTTCTTTTTGCTAAAATGTTACAGGAGTTTTCTCTTGCTGTGAGATGAACAGCCTCCTACTTTTAAATATTTATTTAACTGGCTGTGCTGGGTATTAGTTGTGGCATGGAGGGTCTTCAGTTGTGGCATGTGAGATATAGTGCCCTGACCAAGGATTGAACCCGGCCTCCTTGTATTGGGAGCTCTGAGTCTTAACTTCTAGACCATCAGGGAATGCTGCAGTGTCTCCTACATTAAAAAAAAAAAAAGTTTTCATTGTTTATTTTTGGCTGTGCTGGGACTTTGTTGCTGTATGGGCTTTTCTCTGGTTGTAGGGAGTGGGGGCTACTCTCTAGGTTCTGTGCTAAACTTCTCACTGTGGTGGCTTCTCTTGTTGGGAAGCATGGGCTCTAGGCACTTGGTCTTCAGTAGTTGTGCACGGACTTATTTGCTTCACAGCATGTGGGATTTTCCCAGAGCAGTGACTGAACCCATGTCTCCTGAATTGGCAGGCAGATTCTTAACCACTGAACCACCAAGGAAGTCATTCCCCCCTCCCTTCCTGCCGACCTCTGACTTAAAAAAAAAAAAAAAAGTCTAAAAATAACCTGTCCAGTAAATTTTCAGGAGTCTGAGCTCTGAGGTCAGTGTCTGTGGTGTCATTCTCTCTAAGGCTTCAGATACTGGTTGGGCTCATGGGTCTGGCAACCAGGGCACATCTGGCGGCTGAAGAGGCTTGGCCTCTGGTGCTCTGCCCTCACCTGCTCACCCAGGGTCCCCGAGCCCTGGTACTAGCAGAGCAGTGCGCAGGTGGGGCTGGTACAGCTGCGCCGCCACGGTCAGAGTGGAGTGTGTGGTGGAGGCAGCTGGCCGTCCTGTCACCGTAACTGCTGCTGTCATGTGTGCCCATGCAAGGCAGTCACGGTGTCAGTTGGAGCCTTGGCTGCTGTCACTGGGAAGCTGTGTAAAGCACCAGCCCTGTTGCTCAAGATCAACTGAGACCCTAAGCTCTGGGGTTACACACCATCGCTGCCACAGTGCAGGTTGTCCCACTACTGTGAGGGAGGGCTGTGGGTGATGGGGGATTTGAGGGTGTTGTGGGCTGGCCCAGGAGTCAGCTTTTT
Organism: Nanger dama; assembly: GCA_917880005.1. Lineage (NCBI taxonomy): Eukaryota > Metazoa > Chordata > Mammalia > Artiodactyla > Bovidae > Nanger > Nanger dama. The sequence continues at coordinate 15,752 of CAKJTW010000488.1, read as the reverse complement.
GTGAGGAGGGGAGGTGAGAGGAGGGAGAAGCTTTGACTTGCTCAGGCTTTCAGGGGATTACACGCCCAGCTCTGGTGGGAGGTGCAGGTGAGAAGCCCCTTCAAGTTTCTGGGTCCCCACCGTATTTCAGTTGAAGCTCCACTGCCTGCACCACCTCTAACTCTCTCTCCCTCCTGTGGCCCCTGCATAAAGCCATGGAAAATGGGGAGTTTATGTGGCTTCCCTTCCTATAGGGAAACCAAGCCACAAACAAAATATGTTCCTTTAAGAAAACATGAAAGAAACGAGAAAATAATGGTGGGTGGTTATTACTGGCACGGTTCACATAGAGACATTTCACAAGCCTGGCACGGGGAGGGAACTGACAGCCGTCACCCCCAGTCCTGGAGTTAGCACCTTCCCCACCCCACTCCATGGCTCACTCTCCCCTTGGTGTCTTCTGGTGACCGGGTGGACTTCAGCCTCCTGAACCCATTCTGGAAGGATCAGAACAGGGCAGAGGTCACTCACAGAGGGGAGGGTGTGATCAGCTCTCAAGAACAACGTTGCCTCCACTCTTTGTCAGAGCTCAGTTCCTGGTCTAATCAAGCGTGGCTTCCCGGTGCGGTCACCACCTTCACTCACCAGGAGGCCTTTGTGTCCACAACGTGCAGGAGACGTGGGAAGGGCCTTTGTGTCCCACGTGCAGCCTGGTCACTCCTGGGATATGCTCTGCTCACAGCACACCCCGTGGTCCATCAGACTTCACTCATAAAAAGGAAGTGTAAGGATGAACTGTTTCATAGTTAAGAATTTCAAGATCATGACAGCGTTGAACAAAGCACGTGGGCACAGGTACAAGGCCTGAGCATTAGAGAAGCCGCTGTGTGGGCTGTGAGGACCCTCTGTGTGAGGGGGTGAGATGGGGGCTAGACAGGAGTTTCCTGCACACGCAGCTCAAGGGTCTGTTGTTGGCAGGGTGGATGACTGTCGTCACTGCCTATCTCTGTTGAGGGGCTCTGGGGCTGCCCAGCTCAGCAGGAATGGCAGTGGTGGGAAGGGAGGTGGCCCTCCCTTAGCATCTCTGACCTCACACGTCCTCATCAGGGCAGACAAGTGCCTAAACAGCCCCTTCCTCATCTAACTCTGAGACCTGGAAGGTGTAGGGGCTGAAGTTCACACAGAAAACAAAATTCTGTAAAGCAATTATCATTCGTTTAAAAGATTTTAAAAAGGTTAAAGAAAAAAACACAAAGAATAGCAATGGCAGGGCTTGCAACAGACCAAAACCCTGGTGCCTCCACTCTGTATCACAGATGAGAATAGAGACACAGAGAGGTTGAGTATCTTACCCCAGGTCACACAGCTGCTGAGGGCAGGGCTGAGAACTGGACCCCTGTGGTTGAATCTGGAGTCCAGATGTGTGATGACCCAGAGGGAGCAGCAAAGACAGAGTGAGGGAGACCAGATGGCCCAGGCTGAGTGGGGGGGACACACACGTGCACACACACACGTGCATGTGACCTTCACTTTGACACTACAGTAGTCAGAGGAAGACAGAGGAGAGGAGAGGCCAGGAGAGGCCAGAGGAGGGTCGAGGTCTATAAGGAGGAGAGGCCACACTTCCCAGGAGGCCAGGGTTTTCTCTTCCCTGATGAGTGTGTCTCAAACTCTAGATTCTTCTCTTTGGACTGAGGAACTGACTGTCAAGTGGCCTGACTGAGATGGCTCCAGAATTATGCCTTCCCAGGGGTTTAGTTACCACTGGACCCCAGTGCTGTCAGTAATAAAGGGGAAATGAGTATGTAGTATGGGCTTCAGATTTGTTTGGAGACAAAATTTGTTAGAAGAGGAGTACAAAAAACCATGAAAGCAATGGGCACGAACATCTCCAGAACACTTAAGAGGCCCTCTGCTGTTTATCTACCTCCTCTTTTGTCATGAAAATGGAAGGTCTATTGAATCAATTAATTCTGTGCTTATCATCACACTCTTTCTTTAAAATATTTCTGTATTCGGCTGTGTTGTGTCTCAGTTGCAGCATGTGGGAGCTAGTTCCCCAATCAGGTGTTGAACATGGGTCTCTGCATTGGAGTCTTAGCCACTGGACCACCTGGGAAGTCTCTCCTCATACTCTTGGGGACTGTAACAGATCATAGACCTCCTCTGAGGCCCCCATAGACCTGAGGCATGGCGTGGCTGCAGTAATCCTCCCATGCTTAAGATGTGGTCTGTTGGTCATGACTCACTCACACTCCCTGCAAACACAGGGCTACTCCCCTCTGGTGTGTGTTCTCTGGTGTGTGATGAGCTGGGACTTCTGACTGAAGCTTTGCCCACACTCCCTGCAAACATAGGGCTTCTCCCCTGTGTGTGTCCTCTGGTGTCTGATGAGAACTGAGTTCTGACTGAAGCTTTGCCCACACGCCCTGCAACTATAGGGCTTCTCTCCTGTGTGTGTCCTCTGGAGTCTGATGAGACTTGACTTCACACTGAAGCTTCGGCCACACTCCCTGCAAACATAGGACTGCTCCCCTGTGTGTGTCCCCTCGTGTGTGATGAGACTTGACCTATCCTTGGAGACTTGCCCACACTCATCCTACTTGACTTTATAATTCCTGAGACCCCTGCCCCCATGAATAATTTACCTATGTCCTCTGGATTTAGTTTCTGGCTTGTACTGGGCTCTTCTGTCATTCTCTAATGCATCTCAGAACCCCTCATTTGTCCTTTGGGTGAGTAGGAAGAGGCCATTGAAATCCTCACAGACTTATGCCTTTCAGCAACCGTGGGGGCCTTTCCTTAGCCTCGCGACCCTCCGGTTTGTCACTCGGGCTGTGTGGATCAGAATATCGCTGCTGCTCATTTTGATTGCCTGGGCAAGGATCCTCTGGTTGGAGGTGGTCTCTTGCAGATGGTCTCAGGAGGATCTGAGAGGGGTGATTGGGTTGGGCCTGTTGGCTGAGGAATTTCTGACTGGAGAAGGCAGGAGAGCAGGAGGCACATGGGTGGATCTTGGGCTTCCTTGGGCTTCCTTCTCTTCTGCTGAGAGAGGAAGCTTTGGGTCAGGTAGTTGGTTTGCCATTTTAAGGCCTGCCCCACTAATCATCTTAGTGTTGACAGTGCACAATTTGTCTCCCATCAAGTGTCTCTTACAGTCCACTTTTCCATTCCATTCTTATTCTCTACATCTACAGAAATCCAGGAAGTTTGTGCCAAGGGCCTTTTCTACATATCACCCAGATAGGGACCATCCAGCAACATCAGAGGCAGCGTCTCTCCTGATAGAGTTGGATCTGCAGGGACCTTTCTCTGTGTGTAAGTATCTGAAAAGTCATGTCACAGTGGTCACAGGTATTTTATCCTAAGAGATAAGACTTGATGACTTAGGTGGAATCTTCCTGAGTGGCCCCCTGTGAGGGAAAAGGGTCTATTAAGTTAGGTGCGCCTGGCCTGGAGCTCTCTGCATATAGGAGGCAGCACAGGGGCTGGTTAGAGCAGGTATGAGTAAAGCTGACTTTGAGGTTCCTTGTTCAAAGAGCAGCCTTTCAAAGAAACCACTCTGCAGGAAGTGGGTTTCAGACTAGACGAGATCAAGAGGCCCAGGTCCCACTGACTACAGGTCTCTGGCTCCTACTGCCCCAATTGGTTCACAAATTGCTTCTCTCTCAGTTTTCCATAAATCATAAAATAAAGACATGTCCTTTCTCAAGCCTCACCAATATTCATACCTCATTTATTTCACTCAGTCTTAGTCCATTTAACATGCACTAGGAAGTCCTGTTTAGAAATACATCTCCAGCCAGACTCTTCACACCCTCACTCTGGTGCATCTTCAGCCAGCCCACTCTCCCCTCATGTCTGGCAATGAACTGACCTCTGAGGGGACTCCCCGCTGCTCTCTCTTCCCCAAAAATGAACCAAAACACCACCTTAGCACAGAGAACATGGCACTTGCAGCTGAAAGCCATATGGTTGTTCTGTGTCACCCAGGAAGACCCCTGGGGCCTGCATGTGGACACAGACCTTGAGGCTTCTGTGTTCTGTCCAGCCTCCTTCCTCTCCCTTTGTGCTTCCTCCTGCAACCACTGGCATGGCCTCTCTTCCTTGCCCTGGGGATGCAGCACTGGGTGCTCCCATGCCTGGAATCCTTTCCCACAGGTGTTATTTCTGCAGAGACCCTGCCGCACCATCCTCTGCCATACCCAACCCTCTGCTCATGCTGACCCAAGTCTCTTTTCCTGCACTGGTTTCCCTCAGAGCATTAAGCCCTGTCTGGTATGAAGCGCATGCTGCCCCAAGGCACTGGGTCTGTCTGTTTCAGTGCATGGGGCCCTGTCTGACACACAGTATGAACTCACATGACAAGGAACTGAAACAGTAACTGAATGCAAATCACTGGACACATGTCACTTAGAAATGTGGAGGAAATGAGGAAGAAACAGGTAAAGGTGAGAGAGCTGGCTGGTGCTAGAAAACTTGCTTTTTGGTACTAAGCCTTTCAGCAGAAAGTGATGTTACAGATTTTTGGCATGAAATATTGAAAATTAGAACTAGCATTTTTAATATAAAATTTTTTTCCTAACAGTCCTATGAAACGAATCGCATTCTGAGGCATTTTAATTGGGACTTGACTGACTTTGGACTGTATTGGACTCGGCTTCAGAATCGGACCAGGGAAGCTCCCCAGGATGGGGTGGGGCACTGGAGGAGGGGTGGCGCTCACATCTCCCGGCTCTGAACTCGCTCTTCCCCCTGTTGTCCTGCTTGATGTGCATACTCGTCCCCGTACCAGACCAGCTGGTCTGACCACCTGGCAGCAGCCTGGCCTGACCACCTGGTCGGTAGAAGATCTGCCTGTGATACTGCAAGGCCACCAGGTTCTGCTCCTTACTGGCCTGGGCACAGTTCACATAGCTGGGGTCAAGGCCGGGAAGGGGAAAGAAACCACAGGTGACGAGTCCGCTCACTTGTCAGATGATGCCCAGCTCCTTGCATTCAGGGTCTGAGGATGCCATGGCTCCCACCACCCTACATGGGGACCTTCTGTTCACACCTTTGACCATGTCGTGTGAATTCCTATTTCCAGATCCTGTTTACAGTCCTCTTCCTGGCTGGAATGCTTTTCTCTCCTTACTTAATTAGCCATTTTATAGAGCCCAGTTCCAGACTTGTCTCCACCTGGACTGTGCGTAAGACTGGTGAACGCCAGCTCCTCTTAACTCTGATTTAAGTTCTCTTTCATTCCACAGGACTTGGTGCTCCTAAGCTATCATGTACCCTTCAGCACTGACCCCAGCCTGCCTTCTCTCCTGAGGCTTTTCTCCAATCTCCCCACGTGTATTCAGGGTCCTATCACTTGCCCAGTCCCTACTATGGAAACTTGGAGAGTGCTCTGACATAGCTTGAGACACACAACAGTAATAGTTTATTCACTTTCTGCCTGTCCCTGATGAAAGTAGAGGCACTCAGAGAACAGCCATGTTCATGGCCATCCTGCCCCTCATTCTTTCCCAAGCCTCAGGGCCCACTTTTCACTGGAACCGAGCCTGGGCAAGTTGTTGCCCACATGGACTCAAGGTCTTCTGTGTTAGGTTATTCTGGTGCTGTGCAGTTATTCAAAAATAGAAAAATTAAGCGTACTGTTCCTAAAATCAATTGGTTAATGTCTGTCTTCAGTATATTCTCCAAAAGGACATGGGTTGTGTGGTCTGCTTCAGTAATAGTGTTCACTGTCTAAACTGGGACATAAAGTGCTTGGTAAATGTCAGTTAAGTGAGTTAAAGTGTCCTTGGTGAATCTAGACTCCTCAAGTTGTTTTCAAGTACCTCAGTTTTGTTGAGCATATTGACATATTTTGGGAGCACATGAAATATTTTTCTTTCTTTCTTTCCAATGTCTTTTGAAATGAAAGAACATGATATAGAGGGAAAAGAGGAAAGAAGATGTGAAAGCTATTGAGGGGGATGGGTTGAGAAGGAAAGGGGTGTGGGCTTGTGGGAGGAGCAACGTCTACAAACTGCAGACTCACTGCACTCACCTCATCCAGTTGGCCAAAGACGTGTCTTTTCCATCCACATACTCAAAGCTGCTTCTCCCTTTGGTGATCTGAGTTGTCAGAAGAGATACAAGTTTTCTTCTCTCTTTGATTTTTTTTTTTTTGGTAGGAAGCAATAGAAGAGCTATGTCCCTCAGCTGTCACTGGTGCTCTTCAGCCTGCATGGATTCAGCTGCCAGTTGGGCCACATGGTAAGCTCCTTAGTTATCATTCCAAGTCTGAGTCTATTGGCACATTGGAGGCAAGGGCTCCACAAATGAGGAGTCACTTCTGTATGCCTGTACCACTGTCTCCCACCTTCCTCTGATCTTTAGACAGAAGATCTGTGTTCATGCTCACTGCACACAGTACACAGGACTGACTGCGTCATTGCCAACTGTGTCATCACCATCCGTTTCCTCAAATGTAGAAATGAAGTACCCCCCACCACCACCACACACAACGAATTAGAGGCCAGAGGACAGGGAAAGAGTGTTATTTCTCACCAGCCAGGAGTCTCCACTGTGGGCGGCCTCTTCATCGTCTGTGATCTGGCCCTCGTAGGGGGCCAAAGTGCAGGCCCAGCGGCAGACTGGACACCTCGTTCCACACTCCAAGCCTAGCCTCAGGGATGCCTGACAGTGTGATACTTAACCCAGAGGGCAGAGTCAGGGCTGAGCAGTTGGCATGCCCTTTTCCCCTGCAGAGTCCTTTACAAAGATTGGGGTCCCTTGGGCAGCACAGTTGTCTGTGAAGAAATTCTGACACTCCTCCCAATCTGGAGGTGAGAGCAACAGGGATGAGGGGAGGTATAGTGATATTGTTGGTCATAAAGACCTTCAGAAAGAACTGGGGCACTCACAGCGTTTGGCCTCAATCCTGTACCCCAAGTCATAGAGGAAGGGGATGATTAGGGGACCAAATGATAAGGTGAAGTTATTGTACCAAGGCTTCATAACTTCTCAGTGACTGGGCCAGCGGGGTCACTCACAGAGGTAGTTGTCATCCTGGGGCTCGCTGACCACTTGGTACACATGGCCCTTTCTTCTCATAGACTGTACCTGTTCACTTCAGGCTCCTTTATTCTGAGTCCTAAGATGGAGTACAGAAGCTAAGCAAGGCTGGTGGGGTCTGGAGAGTTTGTCCCTGTTTTATAAGAAAGTGTGAGATCTCCTACTTGTTCATCTATACACCTTGTCAAAACTTTTTTACATTTATTTTTAAACTTTTCCTTTTGTATTTTTATGTTTTAATGTTACATTATTTATTTATTGGCCATGTTGCATGGCTTGTGGGATTTTACTCCCCTGACCAGGAATGGAACCCACACCTCCTACAGTGGAAGCGTGGAGTCTTAACCACTTAAGCACCAGGAAGTCCCTTCTCTCTACTTTGTTTCTTCTCCCTTTAACTACTGGTTCAGGAGACTGAGGCTCCACACTGACTACAGATACCCAGTGTCAGCTTCCTGCACTTCCCACTAGTAGGTTTAACTTCCCAACCTTCTTACTTAGGAAATAGTTCACGGACACATGTACTCAGAAAATATATGTTAAGGGCACATGACACGTAAGGCATTGAGCAGAGGTCTGGGCAAAAACACTAACAAAGTGTGGTTCCTATTATCACAGATGGATTTATTGAACTACTTGTATGTGTCAGCAGTTTTGCATTTAATGTAAAGCTTTCAAACACTGTATGAACTGTGTATCCTTATCTTCCCTTTACATGTGAGCAAGGAGGACTTCAGAAAACATATAAGATTTTTCCAGGGCCCCACTGCTAACTTCATGTCTCAGATCAGTCCACCTTAAACCCACACCTACCCAAAGTCCACGCCACACACCTAGGCCATACTTATTAGCTTTTCTACAGGGATTAGAGGAACTAATTATAGGAACTCCCCCAATTTTCTCTTACTGACTTTTTGTCTAGTGTGCTGTCCAGGGGTCCTTGCTTCTCTGGAAGAGGGCACTGGTTTCTGAGCCTGCTTGGAACCACTTGTCTTCAGCAATTTTGTTGCTCCTAGCAATTTCTTCAAACTGGATACCTTACTTAATGGACATTCCTTTCCATGTGAGTAAAAGACAACATGCATTTCTTTAGTTCTTTAGGACTTCATGAAGTGTTTTCACATGCATGACTTCAGTTTAAACTTTGACTATTCTTGGAAATACCTGATGGAGGAGAATCTGAACACTGGAGTGTGAACAAAAGACCTAAGTGGGTAGTGAATCAAAACTAGAATTCATATCTTAAGGTTCTTTCCCTTCAACTTTCTGCATAAAAGTGAGAGCAAGCCAGTGGGAATAGCTGGAGGTCAGGAAAAGAAGTGGGTAAGGGCTCATAGAGACAGCCTTGGGGGGAGTTCTCTTAATTATTGGACCTTTGATGGATGAGGAAATCTGGAAATTTACAGAGGGGACAAAACACATCTGGAAAATAAGGTGACAAAGCAGTGAGACTGAGGAGAGAAAAGGCGATTGGCAGAAACACATTTAGACAGTAAAGAAAATGAGCTAAAAGTTGCAGGCTGACATGTCCTAGAGACAATGTTTGGAATTTAAGTAGCTGGCCTCATCAATTCTACTTGAAGAGGGCTGTACAACTAGCTAGTTCTTCTCAGTTTTCTGATCCATAAAATGGTATACATTTTAATTCTTAATGTTATAGTGGACATGAAATTTAATAACATTCAACAAATCATTGTGTGAGCTATTTAATACAGTATGAGTGTGACATACAACTCTGACATCAATTTATCCCTTCAACTGCCTCTATATTTGAAGTCTAGCTCACAGATACTATCTTCAGCATTCTTTGACCTTCTTACTCCTAGATGAATGTTTAAATGTTGAGTCACTCATTCACAAAGCAATCAGGGGTTCCTCAAGGCCTTTGAGCTGGGACTAGACTTCTGAGAATTAATGGGTTGGGGTAGGCTCTCAGAGCTCACAACACAGGGACAAGCTAAACAAGTGATTTCAAACAGGAGAGTTGCTTAACCAGAGTCCAGAGGAAGGACTTGTTACTTCTCCTACAAGAATGAGCATTTGAAATTTTGTACAGCTGATGAGTTTCTATTCAAAAGCAGTAACTTATTTGAAGTCCTTCAGTTATTTTCTTATTTGTTGGTTTTCAGTCATAAACCTAAGGCTTGTCAGGGCTGTGAGTTGCTTCCTTTTATTGGAGTGGGAGGCTCTGAGGTAGGGATCACGTCGCCTTCTTCATCTTGGACCGTCCACTCTACAAACTGCCCAACATGTCTTTAAGCTTCCCTTAGACAGATGTCTTAGCATATCCCTCACTAGCACAGCACAAAAGAACTGAGGTTGAAAACATCTCTCAGATGAATGATATAAAGATGTATAAATAGCATGTTTGAATAAACTTAATAGAACTATGAAACTTTTAACAAGTTTGTAAGGGGTTTAGAGAAGATGCTTTGGATTAGATTGCACTGCCAGTGATACATAATCAAACTTTTTTTTTTTACTTCAGTTTCTTAATCTATAATGGTGATAGCTATATACCTACTTATAGGTAGTGTAGGATTGTTTTAAGGTTTAACTAAGTTTATTCACACAAAATGCTTAAAGTCTGAAATGTTGTGAAAATAATGTAACAATAGAACAACCTACTATTGTGGCTGTTCTTTCTAAGTATAAAAGTCATGATGATATCAGACATTGTGCTAAAGATTCAGGAGAGGAAGGCAGCAGTCTCCAGGATCTCTGTGTTTTCTCCTATACTCACCCGTGATTGGATCTATGAGGAAGATTTTTTTTGTCAACAGGATTTGGGAAATACTCACCTTCTGGTGTTTACTGTGCTCCTCTCTGAAGGTCATCCTAGAAAGTTTACCTAAAAAATGATGAGAGTCAGTGTTTTGGTTGGTAAAGTTTCCAAACGCTGGGCATTCTAATTAAGGACACGGAATTCTGAGCCAGAGAGTGACAAGGACAAGGATTACCAAAGGAGGAATGGAAAGTGATTTCTGTATCATCAACTCCCATGCTTCCACTGGGAGCATTACATAATTTTATTAAAATTAAAAAGAAAAACATGAAACTTCATCTCTGCTTCATCTGATGCCCATAAAGTATATAATAAGTTTACTAGCCTTTCATGACAAAAATACACAATAAAGTAGAAATAGAAGGAAGTGACTGCAATATAATAAAAGTCGTATATGAAAAGTCTATTCCTAACATCATAGTCATCAGTGAAAAGCTGAAAACTTCTAAGATCAAGAAAAAAAGTCAAGGATGTCCATTCTGAACACTTCTATTCAACATAATATTAGAAGTCCTAGCCAGGGCGTTAGATTAGAAAAGGAAACCAAAGGATTCCATTTGGAAAGAAAGAAGTAAAATTATGTCTGTTCACAGAGGACATGATTTAACTTGCAGAAAATCTTTAAAATTCCACACACACAGAAAACCTGAACAAAAAATTGCATGGTACAAAATCAAAATTCAGGTGGGAGGGGGTTTCAGGATTGGGAGCTCGTGTACAAAATCAACATTCAAATATCTTTCCATGCATGAACAATAACCATTCCAAAAAAGAAAATAAAGCAATCCTATTTATTTTAAAAAACTATAGTCAAGAACTAAGTTTAAATTAAAAAAAAAAACATTATATTTATTTCTTTATTTGTGCTTGGTTGCAGCATGTGGGATCTAGTTCCCTGACCAAGGATTGAACCCTAGTTCAATCCACATTGGGAGTGTGGAGTCTTAGCCACTGGACCACCAGAGAAGTCTCAATAATCTCATTTATAATAGTATCAAAAAGAATGAAATAATGGGGAGTAAATTTAGAAGATGAAAGACTTATACATGAAAACTACAAAATATCACTGAAAGGAGTCTGACACAAGTAAACAGAAAGGCATATCACATTTATGGATTTGGAGACTTAATATTATTAAGATGTTCGTACTACCCAAAGCAATTTAAAGATTCAATGCAATTCCTATTAAAATCCCAATGGAATTTTTTTTTTCAGACATAGAAAATCCATCTTAAAGTTAATACGGAATCCCAGTTCAGTTCAATTCAGTTGCTCAGTCATGTCCGACTCTTTGCGACCCCATGAATCGCAGCCCACCAGGCCTTCCTGTCCATCATCAAATCTCGGAGTTCACTCAAACTCACATCCATCAAGTTGGTGATGCCATCCAGCCATCTCATCCTCTATCGTCCACTTCTCCTCCTGCTCCCAATCACTCCCAGCATCAAATCTTTTCCAATGAGTCAACTCTTCGCATGAGGTGGCCAAAGTATTAGAGTTTCAGCTTTAGCATCACTCCTTACAAAGAACACCCAGGGTTTATCTCCTTAAGAATGGACTGGTTGGATCTCCTTGCAGTCCAAGGGACTCTCAAGAGTCTTCTCCAACACCACAGTTCAAAAGCATCAATTCTTCGGTGCTCAGCCTTCTTCACAGTCCAACTCTCACATCCATACATGACTACTGGAAAAACCATAGCCTTGACTAGACGGACCTTAGTCGGCAAAGTAATGTCTCTGCTTTTGAATATGCTATCTAGGTTTATTATAACTTTTCTTCCAAGGACCAAGCGTCTTTTAATTTCATAGCTGCAATCACCATCTGCAGTGATTTTGGAGCCCCAAAATAAAGTCTGACACTGTTCCCACTGTTTCCCCATCTATTTCCCATGAAGTGATGGGACCGGATGCCATGATCTTCATTTTTCTGAATGTTGAGCTTTAAGCCAACTTTTTCACTCTCTTTCACTTTCATGAAGAGGCTTTTTAGCTCCTCTTCAGTTTCTGACATAAGGGTGGTGTCATCTGCATATCTGAGGTTATTGATATTTCTCCTGGCAATCTTGATTCTAGACTGTGGTTCTTCCAGCGCAGCGTTTCTCATGATATACTCTGCATATAAGTTAAATAAGCAGGGTGACAATATACAGCCTTGACGTACCCCTGGAACCAGTCTGTTGTTTCACGTCCAGTTCTAACTGTTGCTTCCTGACCTGCCTATAGTTTCTCAAGAGGCAGGTCAGGTGGTCTGGTATTCCCATCTCTTTCAGCATTTTCTACAGTTTATTGTGATCCACACAGTCAAAGGCTTTGGCATAGTCAACAAAGCAGAAATAGTTGTTTTTCTGGAACTCCCTTGCTTTTTTGATGATCCAGCAGGCATTGGCAATTTGATCTCTGGTTCTTCTGCTTTTTCAAAAACCAGCTTGAACATCAGGAAGTTCACGGTTCATGTATTGCTGAAGCCTGGCTTGGAGAATTTTGAGCTTTAGTTTACTAGCATGTAAGATGAGTGCAATTGTGTGGTAGTGTGAGCATTCTTTGGCATTGCTTTTCTTTGGTATTGGACTGAAAACTGACCTTTTACAGAACTTTACAGCAATACAAACCTACCTCAAGAAACTACCTAATAATCTAATCTTATACAAAGCAACTAGAAGAAGTGGTGGTACATATACACAATGGAATATTACTCAGCCCTCAAAAGGAACACATTTGAGTCACTGCTAAAGAAGTAGATGAACCTAGAGTCTACTACACAAAGTGAAGCAAATCATAAAAAGAAATACAAATATTGTATATTAGCATATATATAGGGAATCTAGAAAGATGGTACCAATGAACCTACTAGCAGGGCAGCAATGGAGATGCAGATATAGAGATACAGAGATGCAGACACAATGCAGAAAGGACAGGGTGGGATGAATTGAGACATTAGCATGGAAGCATATACACTACCACATGTAAAGCAGATAGCTAGTGGGAATTTGCTGTATGACACAGGAACCCCAATCTGTGATACTGGAGGGATGGGATGGGGAGGTAGATAGGAGGGAGGTTTTTAAGAGGGAAGGGACATGTGTATGCCTATGGCTGATTCATACTGTTCATACTATTCTTGGGGTTCTCAAGGCAAGAATACTGAGGTGGTTTGCCATTCCCTTCTGCAGTGGACCACATTCTGTCAGACCTCTCCACCATGACTTGCCTGTCTTGGGTGGCCCAATGGGCATGGCTTAGTTTCATTGAGTAAGACAAGACTGTGGTCTTAATGTGATTAGATTGACTAGTTTTCTGTGTTTATGGTTTCAGTGTGTCTGCCCTCTGATGCCCTCTTGTAACACCTATCGTCTTACTTGGGTTTCTCTTTCTTTGGACCTGGGGTATCTTCACGGCTGCTCCAGCAAAGCGCAGCTGCTGCTCCTTATCTTGGACGAGGGGTATCTCCTCAGGGATACCCCTCCTGACCTTGAACCTGAAATAGCTCCTCTAGGCCCTCCTGTGCCTGCACAGCCACTGCTCCTTGGACGTGGGGTTGCTCCTCCCAGCCGCAACCCCTGGCCTCGGACATGGGGTTGCTCCTCTCACTGGTGCCTTTGACCTCAGACCTGGGGTAGCTCCTCTCGGCTGTTCCTGCATCATTAGAGCCTGGCACTCTCAGCACTGCCCCTGACCTCGAACGTGGGGTAACTCCTCTTGGCCCCACCCCTTGGGCATGGGGTCCTCCTGGCTTCTGCCCCTGATCTCGGACGTGGGGTAGCTCCTCTCAGCCACACTATGTGCACCAGTAGCAGACGCCTGTGCTATGTGTGCCGTTCACAGCTGCTTGCACCACTGTGAGGAAAGCTGAGTGCTGAAGAACTGATGGTTTTGAACTGTGGTGTTGGAGAAGACTCTTGAGAGTCCCTGGACTGCAAGGAGATCCAACCAGTCCATTCTGAAGGAGATCAGCCCTGGGATTTCTTTGGAAGGAATGATGCTAAAGCTGAAACTCCAGTACTTTGGCCACCTCATGCGAAGAGTTGACTCATTGGAAAAGACTCTGATGCTGGGAGGGATTGGGGGCAGGTGGAGAAGGGAATGACCAAGGATTAGATGGCTGGATGGCATCACTGACTCGATGGAAGTGAATCTGAGTGAACTCCGGGAGTTGGTGATGGACAGGGAGGCCTGACGTGCTGTGATTCATGGGGTCGCAAAGAGTCGGACATGACTGAGTGACTGAACTGAACTGAACTGAACTGATGGCTGATTCATGTTGATTTACAGAAGAAACCATCAAAATATTGCAAGGTAATTATCCTCCAAGTAAAAATGAAATAAAACTCTTTTATACAAAAAAAAGGACAGGTATAGAGTATGTTCCACTTACTGATTTCTGGATCTGTTCCAAGCTACACTGTATCAACCACTAAGAGAATAAGAAATCTCAAGAGAACATCTCATAATGGCTTTGCAAAGTGCACATTAGAGTAAATGAATGGACCTGTACATGGCACTAATGCAGTGTCAGCAGTGAACTCCACAGGCTTTCCTAAGCACTTGCCAGTCAGACCTACTAAACCTCCCTGAAAGTGGAGCAAGGCGTGGAGCCATGGTGTGGAGCTCCCTGGGGTTAACGCAAGTCACTGCAAAAATAATTTTGATGCTCTCAGTTTAAGAAAATGAGAGTCAGAACGACCCCTGCTAATTAATACTCACTTCACACACACATGAAGCTGGTCTCTCATTTACAAAGGGCAAGAGGTCAACCGGAAAAATCAAACCTGATTCTGATAGCTTACGGTGAATGATGTCAGATTCATGATCTCCAAAGAAGATTTAGCTTTGGGACCAGGGACTGGTCTTGATCACTCAAAAGCTTTTGTGTGCTTTTAATAAAAGCAGATCTTTATTAAAGTAAGAAAAGGGACAGAGAAAGCTTCTGACATAGATATCAGAAGGAGGAAGGAGAATGCCCCCCTTGCTAGTGTTAGCAAGGGAGTTATATATTTTTAAATTAGTTATTACAATAAATCAAAAGAATGTCTCATGGCTGTAAAGATTTTACTAGATCCACTCTCATAATTTACATTTTAAGATAATAGGATTAGCCAGAAGGTTTTCAGGAAGAAGAAATTTTGTCCTAAAGTAGGACACATTGTTGTTATATAATCCCTAGTACACAGTTTAAACTAAGTTGTTTGTTGTGTATCATCAGTACCAGGCTTAAAGGAAAAAAAAATAAAAAGGTTTATGTGTCAAAGACTAAAGAATGTAGAAGAAAAAAAAGTTTGTTCTTTCCTCTTCTTTGAGAAGTCCAGTCCCATATCTGTGTTTTGAAAGCCCCAGACCACTTTCTCCTCTTAGGGGAACCTGGACTTCTTATCAAGCTGCTTATGAATTGACTCTCTCACCACCAAGTATATGCCTCCTTCCTGAATGATCATCAACCTGCTTACCCACCCACAAGCCAAGCACAGCTCAACTCTGTCACTTAGGAACACACACATTGGTCCTGCCCTAGCTCCTAACATGCCAGGTGGGCACACAGAATACTCAGTTCCATCCTTGTCAGGTCACCACTGAGACCACCCCACATGAATCCATGCCAAGTCAGCACACCAAATGCCTCACATGAATCCACACCAGGTCAGCACACAGACCAGCTACCTTCATCCATACCATGTCATCGCAAAGACCACCCCACTTCCATCCATGCCAGGTCACCACACAAACAACATCAACTCCATCCATACCAGGTCTGCACACAGATCAACACACCTTTATCCATCCCAGGACAGCAGACAGACCACCACAGGGCCCTCCATGCCAATAAAGCACACAGACCGCCCTAACTCCATCCATTCCATTTCAGTACACAGACCACCCCACCTCCATTCTTGTCAGGTCACCACTCAGACCACCACATCTCCATCCATGCAAGGTCAGGACACAGA
>CAKJTW010000487.1:0-52300 GCA_917880005.1 Nanger dama | reverse complement strand
TAACCTGAACACTCTAATCCTAGCAAGACCCTAACCTAACCCCTAAACCTAACCTAGCACTAGCTCTAGCCTAGCCTGGCCTCACACTTCTTCTAACTCAGGCCTGTTACAAACCTCTGCCCAGCACAGCCTAGCGCCTAGTCTATTTCGCTTCTTCTTCCCTGGCCTAAGCCTAGCACTAACCTAAATTCTAATCCTAGCCTAGACCCTAGCCTAACACTAACCTAAAGGCTGGCCTAACTAACCCAAGATCCTGGCTCTATATCCGACCCTAGCCCTACCCTAACTCTCACTCCCCCTAGCCTAGCCCTAACCCCTAACCCTAGCCTCTTCCCAGCTTGAACCTAACAGAGAGCTAACTCTAACCTAAGCCTAATCCTGCTTTAGCCTCGCCTGTCCTAAGCCTTGCCTAGGCCTAGCCTAGCGCTGGCTGCCTAGGCCTAGCCTAGCCTAGTCAGCTCTAGCCTAACGATCCCATCTCCTAACCCTGCCCCCGGCCCTAATCAGCTAGCCTATTTTATACACTTACCTTGTCCCAGTTCCTAGCCTGCTACCATAGTCCCAGCTTAGTAAGCCCCCAGTTTTCAGGCCTGGCCCCAGCCTCGGCCTTGACCCGCTCCAGTGACCTAAGCCTAGCCTGGTCAGCCTGCGGGCCTGGCCTGGCCTAACCTAACTGCTCCTAACCTGCACTGTTCCTAGTCTGGCTCTGGCCCCTAACCCACACCTCTATAGGCCTCTAACCTGGCCTGGGCCCTGGCCTGGCCTGAGTCTGACCTGACCTAGACCTTGCCCTCCACAGGCCTCAGCCTTTGTCAACTAACCCCTATGTTTAACCTTAACCTGCCCTCTATCCCCAGCCTAAGCCAGCCTCAGCTGACCCTTAGAACCAGCCCACAGTCCAGCCTGGTCCTCAGCCTGGTCCCAGCCTGAGCCCGTCCTCCAGCCAGGCCTGACCTGACCCAGTCCTGGCCTCGCCCTGGCCTTGGCCCTAGGCCTGGCCTGTCCTAGGCCTAGCCTGGCCCTGACCTGGCTGGACACTGACCTTGGCCTGGCCCTGGCCTGGCCACTGGCCTGGCCTGGCCTGGCCTGGCCTGGAGCTCTGGCCTGAAGCCTAGGCCTGTCCTGTGGCATGGCCTGGCCTGGCCCTGGCTGGCCCCCTGGCCTAATCCTGTTTCACCTGGCCTGGCCTGGCCCTGGCCGGACCTGGCCATGCCTCTGCCCCTGCCCTGGCCTGGCCTGTGACCTGGCCTGGCCCAGGCCTGACCTGGCCTGGCCTGGCCTGGCTCCTGATCCTGGCCCTGGCCTGGTCCTGGCACTGGCCTGGCCCCTGGCCTGGCCATGCCTGGCCTGGCCCCTGGCCTGGCCTGGCCTGGCCTGGCCCTGGCTTGCCTGGCCTGGCCTGGCCTGGCCTGGCCCTGGCCCTGGCCCTGGCCTGGCCTGGCCTGGCAGGCCCTGGCCTGGCCTGGCCTGGCCTGGCCTGGCCTGGCCTGGCCTCCTGGCCTGGCCTGGCCTGGCCTGGTCTGAGCCTGGCCTGGCCTGTTCCTGCCTGGCCTGACCTGGCCTGGCCTGGCCTGGCCTGGCCCTGCCTCTGGCCTGGCCTGGCCCCCGGCCTGGCCTGGCAGTCCTGGCCTGGCCTGGCTCAGTCTCAGGCCTGGCCTGGCCTCGCCCCAGCCCCTGGCCTGGCCTGGCCTGGCCCTGCCCTGGCCTGGCCTGGCCTGGGCCTGGCCTAGTCCCTGGCCTGGCCTGAGCTGGCCTGGCCTGGCTCTGGCCTGGCCTGCCTGCCCCTGGCTCCCACCTGGCTGCCCTGGCCTGGCCCTGGCCTGGCCTGCCTGACCTGGCCCTGGCCTGGCCTGGCCTGGCTCCAGTCCCAGCCTAGCCCTGCCTGGCCTGGCCCTGGCCCTGGCCCTGGCCTGGCTCTGGCCCTGGCCCTGGCCTGACCTGGCCTGCCTGGCCTGGCCTAGGCCAGCCTGGCCTGGCCCTGCCTGGCCTGGCCTGGCCTAGCCCTGGCCTGGCCTGGCCCCTAAGGCCTGGCCTGGCCTGCCCTGGCCCTGGCCCTGGCCCTGGCCTGGCCTGGCCCTGGCCTGGCCTGGCCTGGCCTGGCCTGGCCTGGCCTGGCCCTGGCCCTGGCCCTGGCCCTGGCCTGGGCCTAGGCCTGGCTTCCTGGCCTGGCCCTGGCCTGGCCTGGGCCTGGCCTGGCCTGCCTGCCCTGGCCCTGGCCTGGCCTGGCCTGGCTCACCTGGCCTGGCCTGGCCCTGGCCTGGCCCCTGGCCTGGCCTGGGCCCTGGCCTGGCCTGGCCTGGCACTGGCCCTGGCCCAGGCCTGGCCTGGCCTGGCCTGGCCTGGCCCCCAGGCCCTGGCCTGGACTGGCCACTGAGCCTGGCCTGGCTGGCCTGGCCTGGCCTGACCTGGCCTGGCCTGGCCCTGCCTCACTGCCTGGCCTGGCCTGGCCTGGCCTGGCCTGGCCTGGCCTGGCCCTGGCCTGGCCCTGGCCTGGCCTCTGGCCTGGCCCTGGCCTGGCCGTGGCCTGGCCTGGCCTGGCCCTGGCCTGGCCTGGCCCCTGGCCTGGCCTGGCCCCTGTCCTGGCCTGGCCCTCTGGCCTGGCCCTGGCCTGAGCACCCCTGGTCTGGCCTGGCCTAGCCTGGAACCCTGGCCTGGCCTGGCCTGGCCTGGCCTGACCAGCCCTGGCCTGGCCCTGGCCCTGGCCTGGCCTGGCCTGTCTTCCTGGCCCTGGCCTGCCTGGCCTGGCCTGGCCTGACCTGGGCCTGGCCTGGCCTGGCCTGGCCCAGTCTGGCCTGGCCTGGCCTGACCTGAGCCTGGCCCTGGCCTGGCCTGGCCCTGGCCTGCCCTGGCCTGGCAGGCCTGGCCCTGGCCTGGCCTGGCTCTGGCCTGCCTGGCCTGGCCTGGCCCTGGCCTGGCCTGGCCCTGCCCTTGGCCTGGCCTGGCCCCTGGCCTGGCCTGGCCCTGGCCTGGCCTGGCCCCAGGCCTCCTGACCCTGGCCTGGCCTGGCCCCCACTGGCCCTGGCCTGGCTCCTGGCCCTGGCCTGGCCCTGGCCTGGCCTGGCCTGTCTGGCCCTGGCCTGACCTGGCCCTGGCCTGGCCTGGCCATGGCCTGGCCTGGCCTGGCCCTGGCCTGGCCCTGCCTGGCCTCTGGCCTGGCCCTGGCCTGGCCTGGCCTGGCCCTTCCTGGCCTAAGGCCTGTTCCTGGCCTGGCCCTGGCCTGGCCCTGGCCTGGCCTGGGCCTGGCCTGGCCTGGCCTGGCCTGAGCCTGGCCTGGCCTGGCCTGGCCCTGGCCCTGCCTGGCCTGGCCTGGCCTGCCCTGCACTGGCCTGGCCTGGCCCTGGCCTGGCCTGGCCTGACCTGGCTGGCCTGGCCTGGCCCTGGCTTGGCCTCCTGGCCCTGGCCTGGCCTGGCCCTGATGGCTGGCCTGGCCTGGCCTGGCCCTGGCCTGGCCCTAGCCTGGCCTGCCCCTGGCCCTGGCCCTGCCTGCCTTGGCCTGACCCTGGCCCTGGCCTGGCCTGGCCTGCCTGCTCTGCTCTGGCCTGGCCTGGTCTGGCCTGGCCCTGCCCTGCCTGGCCTGGCCCTGGCCCTGGCCTGCCTAGCCCTGGCCTGGCCCCTGGCCTGGCCTATTTTGTGGCCTAGCGCCTATCTTGGCCTGGGCTGGGCCTGGCCTGGCCCTGGCCTGGCTGGCCTGGCCTGGCTCTGGCCGTCTCACTAAGCCTCCTGGCTCTGGCCCTGGCCCTGGCCTAGCCCTGGCCTGGCCCTGGCCTGTCCTGGCCTGGCCTAGCCTGGCCTGGCCTGCCTAGCCTGGCCTGTCCTGGCCTGGCCTGGCCTGGCCTGGCTGGCCTGGCCTAGGCCTGGCCTGGCCTGAGGCTTGTGGCCTGGCCTGGCCTAGGCCTGGTCTTGGCCTGGCCTGGCCTGGCCTGACCTTGGCACTGTTTTTGCCTGGCCTTGATCCTGAGGCCTGCACTGGCCTGGCTTGGCCTGGCTCTGGCTGAGCCTGGCCTCCTGGCCTGGGCTCCTGGCCTGGCCTGGCCTGGCCTGGCCTGGTTCTGGCCCTGGCCTGGCCCCTACTAGCCTGGCCTGCCCAGTCTGGCGCCCTGGCCCTGGCGTAGCCTGGCCTGACCATGGCCTGGCCTGGCCTGGCCTGGCCTGGCCAGGCCTGGCCCTGGCCCTGGCCTGGCCCTGTTGTGACCTGGAGCCTGGCCTAGCCTGGCACTGTCCTGGCCTGACCTAGGCCTGGCCCTGGCCTGGCACTAAGCCTGGCCAGGCCACTGGCCTGGCCTAGGCCTGGCCTGGCCTGGCCCTTCGAGCTCTGGCCTGGTCTGGCCTGACCTCTTCCTGGCCTAGGCCTTGCAGTGGCCTGGCCTGGCCTGGCCTGGCACTCCTGGCCTGGGCTCTGGGCCCTGTCCTGGCCTGGCCTGAGGTGATCTGGCCTGGCCTGGCTAGTGGCTGGCCTGGCCTGGCTCTGGCCCGGCTTTGGCCTGGCCTACGGACCTGCCCTAGGCCTGGGGCCTGGCCATGTCCTGGCCCTTGCAGCCCTAGTCACATGTCTCAGCCCAGTCCCAGGCCTGGCCTCGGCCATAGGCCCAGGCCTGTCCTAGCTCTAGGCCAGGCCCTGGCTCTTCGTGACCGACTGGCCTGTCCTGGCCTGGCCTGGCCTCCAGGAGCCTGGCTTGGCGGTGCTTCTGGCCTGGCCTGACTGGCCTGTCCTGGCTCTGGCCATAGGCCTGGTGACCCGCGGCCCAACTCCTGGCCTGGCCTGGCCTGAGTCCTGTCACTGGCCTGGCCTGCCCTCGGCCTAGGCCTGGCCTGTCCTAGGCCTGCACTGGCCTGCTGCTTCCTGGCCTCACGACCTGGCCTGGCTTCTGCTGACACCTGGCCTAGCCGTTGTCCTGCTTGGCCTGGCCTGTCCTGCCTGACCCTTAGCTTTGGCCTGGCCTGAGCCCACCTGCCCTAGCCTAAAGCCTGGCCAAGGCCACTTCAAACTCCCAGCCTAGCACCTAAGCCTGGCCCTAGCACCTCACTCTGTCCTAACCCTCTGCCCTAACCTCTTCTAGCCCCAAACCTAACAGAAACGCTAGCCTGACCCTAAACCCTAACCTAAACCCCAACCCTAACCCTAACACTAACACCAACCCTAACCCCAACCCCAAAGCAACAACCCACCCCCCCAACTCTAACTCAACCCAACACTAATCCTAACCCCAACCCGAACCCTAACCCCAAACCCTGGCCTAACCCTCCACCCCCACCCCACAATAAAAAACCCCAAACCCCAACCCCAGCCCCAACCCAACCTAACCCCAACCCCAAGCCCAACCCACCCACCCCAACCCTAACACTAACTCACCCAATCTTGACCCTTAGCTCCTAAATTTCTAATTTATAACCCCAACCTAATTAATCACTAATTCCTAACCTAATCCTTAACATCCCTCACCCTAACCCTAACCCCAACCCTAACCTCCAATCCCAAACCTAACATAAACGCTAACTCTATCTTTACCCAACCCTATCCCCCAACCCCAACTCTAAACCCCAACCCTAACCCCAACCCCACCTATCCCAACCCCTAACCCCAACCCTAACCCAACAATCCCAACCCTAATCCTGGGGAACCCCAATCCCAACCCAACAATAACCCCAACCCCCTAACCCTACCCCAACCCCCACCCCTACAACCCCATCTCTACACCCATCCCCAACCCAACACAAACCCAATCTCAACCTAACCCCAACCTCAACCCCTAACCCAACCCCCAACCAACCCAACCAACCCCAACCCACATCCCTAACCCCAAACCTAACCTAACACCTAACCCTAACCCCAACACACCCAACGCCCTAATCCAAACCCAACCCAAACCCCATGGCCTAACTTAACGCTAATGCTAACCCTAACACCAACCCCAACCCAAGCCCGACCCCCCCAATCAACCCAACCCCAACCCTAACCCCAAACCCAACCCATTAACCCCAACCCTAACCCCAACCCCAACTTTACCTAACCTACCTATCTTAACCCCCACCTTAACCAGAACCCCCACCCTAAACCCCAAATCAATCCCAACACTAACCCCACCCCTAATGTCCAACCTAACATCCTCAACACAAACCACAACCCCAACCCTAACCCCAACCCCAACCCCACCTTCCTAACCTTACCCTAACCCCAACCCTCAACCCTAACTCTAATCCCAACCCTAACCAACCCAAGCCCAAGCCAACCATATCTCTAACGCTAACCCCAACCCTAACCCCAACCCAAACCTTCTAAACCCCACCTAACAGTAACGCTAACAACAACACTAACCCAACCCAACTCCAAACCAACCCCCACCCCAACCCCCAACCCCCACCCCCTAACCTCTCTGAACGGCAACACAAAGCCTAACCCCAACACTCCAAACACACTACACCACCAACCCTAACCCTAACCCCAACGCCTACCCACCCCACCCCCAACTAACCCTAACACTAACCCCAACCCAACCCTAACCCCAACACCAACCCAAAACCCTAAACCTAACCCTAACACTCCAACCCAACCCTAACCCTAACCCTAACCCCAACCTAATCCTAACCCCAATCCTAACCGTAACACTAACCCCTAACCCCAAGCCCTACACACCCTTAACCCCAACCTCACCCAACCCTAACCCTAAACCTAACCCTAACCTTTAATCCTACCTAACCTCCTAACCCTAAACCCAACACAACCCCAACCCTAACCCCTAACCCCAACCTAACCCTAACCCTACCCCTAACCCCCTAACCCCCACCCCCCAACCCAACCCCACAAACCCCTAACCCAACACTAACCCAACCTAACCCCAACCCACCCCACCCCAACCCCAACCCTAACCCCAACCCTAATCCTAACCAAACCCCACCCAACACTAACCCCCAACCCTAACCCCAAACCTAACCACAACCCAACAGCAATCCTAATCCCAATCCCAACCCTAACTTCTAACCCTAAACTTAAAAACGCTTCAACCCGAACCCCAACCCCAACCCAACCCTAAACCTAACCTCAACCTAACCCTAACCCCAACCTCCCAACCCTAAAACTAACAGGAACGCTAACCCCAACCTCAAACCCCAACCCCAACCATAATACCAACCCAAACCTAACCCACCCCCAAACCCCAACCAAACCCCAACACCAACCCCTAAACCCAAACCCAACCCTAACACCAACCCCACCCCAACCCCAACCCCAACCCTAAACCCAAACCTAACCCTAACCCTCCAACCCACCCCAACCTAACCCACCCCCAACCCTAATCCAAACCCCAACTCAATCCCAACACTAACCAAACCCAAATCCCTCACCCCCACCCTAAACAACCAACCCCAAACTCCAACCCCCAATCCCAACCCTAACCCCAACCCTCCCCCCAAACCCCCACCCAACCCCCAACCCTAATCCTACTTTAACCCTAACCCCAACCCAACCCCAACCCTAACCCACAACCCCAACCCCAACTAAACCCCCAAACGCCCACCCTAACCCCAACCCCCACCCTAACCCTCACCCCCACCCAACCCCCAACCCCAACCCCTCAACCCTAACCAAACCTACCCTAACCCAGCTCTAACCCCAACTAACCCCAAACCAACCCTACCCTCAACCCAACCCCTACAACCTCAACAACCTAAACCTACCCCAACACTCCCTACACTAACCCTAACCCCTAACCTAACCGTAATCCTAAACCAAACAGTAACCCCATCTAACCCTAACCCACTAACCCTAACCCTAAACCTAACCTAACCCCAACCCAACCCAACCCAACACCAACCCAACCCCAACCCCAAACCTAACCCCAAATGAAACCCCACCCCAACCCCAACCCAACCCAATCCCAACTCCACCCAACCCTAACCCCCACCCAACAAGAACCCCAACCGTAACTCCTACCCCAACAGTAAACCTAACCGTTATCCCAACCCCTACCCCCAACCCCAAGCCCAACCCCAACCTCAATCCCTAACCATAAACCTAACCTCACACTAACCCCAAACCCCAACCCCAGCCCCAAACCAACCAAACCCCCAACCCAACCCCCAAACCCCAACTCCAACATTAACCCTAACCCCAACCGTAACCCCAACCCCAACCCCTTCTAACCCTAAACCTAACAGAAACGCTAACCCTACGCTAACCCCAACCCAACCCCAAACCCAACTTACTCCACCCTAACCCTAACCCCTAAACCCTAAACCCAACCCTAACCCTATGAGAAACCCCTAACCCTAACACTAATCCCAACCCTAACCCTAACCCCCAATCCCAACCCCAACGCTAAACCCAAACATAACCCCTAACACCAACCCTAACCCCAACCCCAACCATATCCCAACCCCAACCTAAACCACACCACAATCCCAACAACAACCCCAACCCCCAACCCAACCCACACCCAACCCCAACCCCCGAACCCAACCCCAAACCCAACCCTAAACCAACCCCTAACCCCAACTACGATCCCCAACCCTAAACCTAACCATAACACCCAACCCTAACCCCTAACACTAACCCTAACGCCTAACCCCAACCCCAACCCAAACCATAGGGCTAACCCAACCCGAATGCTACCCAACGCAAACCTACCCCAAAGCCTCCTACCCCCAGACCTAACCCCAACCCCACCCTAACCAATCCCAACCCAACCCCAACCACCCCAACCCAACCCAACCCTAACCCTACCCCACCACCCCAACCCTAACCCCAACCCCCCCAACCCTACCCCCCCCCCAACCCCCACCCAACCCCAACCCCAACCCAACCCCAACCCCAACCTCCCCCAACCCCACCCCACCCCAACCCCAACCTAACCCCCAACCTAACCCCCAACCCTAACCCGAACCCCAACCCTCAACCCTAACCCAATCCCAACCACAAACCCAACCCCAAGCTAACCACAACCCCAACGCAACGCTAACCCTAACCCCAACCTCAAACCTCTTCAAACCCAAACCTAAAGCAACGCCAACCCTAACACTAACCCCAACCCCAACCCCAAACCCCCAACCCCAACCCTAACCCAAACCCAAACCCCAACCCAACCCCGAACCCAACACAAAGCCCAACCCCAACACCCAAACCCAACCCCAACCCCAACACCTAACACCAACCCCAACCCAACCAAAGCCAACCCTAAACCCAACCCCCAACCCAACCCTAACACCAACCATAAACCTAACCCTAACCCGAACTCAACCCCAACCCCCAACACCAACACCAACCCAAACACTAATCCCCAACCCCAACCCCACACCTAACCCTAAACCCCCCAACCCAACCCCAACCCCACCAACCCTAAACCCCTAACCCCAAACCCCAACCCCAGCCCTACTAATCAAACCCTACCCTAACCCCAACCCCAACCCCAAACCTAACCCATCCCCAACCCCAACCATAACCCCAACCCCACCCTAACCCTAACCCCAATCCCTAACCCCTAACCCCAATCCAACCCCAACCCCAACCCCAACCCCAACC
Source organism: Nanger dama (assembly GCA_917880005.1). Classification (NCBI taxonomy): domain Eukaryota; kingdom Metazoa; phylum Chordata; class Mammalia; order Artiodactyla; family Bovidae; genus Nanger; species Nanger dama. Next base: position 42,789 of record CAKJTW010000487.1, on the reverse strand, counting down.
CTAACCCTAAACGCTAACCCTAACCCAAACCCCAACCCCAACCCTAACCCCAATCCCAACCCTAACCCTAACCCCAATCCCAACCCCAACACTAAACCCAAACCTCAACCCCTAACCCCACCAACCATAACCTATTCCCAACCCCAACTCTAAACCACACCACAATCCCAACAATAACCCCAACCCCAATCCCAAACCTAACCCCAACCTCAACCCCTGAACCCAAACACAAACTAACCCAAACTAACCCCCAACCCCTTACTACGATCCCTAACCCCAAACCTAACCCCAACACCTAACCCTAACCCAACACCAACCCTAACGTCCCAACCCTAACCCTAACCCAAACCCTAACTAACCTAACGCTAATGCTAACCCCCAACACTAACCCCAACCCCAAAGCCCGACCCTGACCCAGACCCCAACCCCAACCCCCAACCCTACCCCAAACCCAATCCCACACCAACCCTAACCCCAACCCTAACCCCAACCTTAACCTAAACCCCACCTCTATCCCCAACCCTAACCCTAATCAGAACCCCCAACCCCAAACCCAACCACAATCCCAACACCAACCCCAACCCCAATCCCAACCCTAACCCCATCCTCAACCCAAACCACAACCCCAACCCCTAACCCCTAACCCCAACCTAACCCCTAACCCTAACCCCAACCCCAACCCCAACCCTCAACCCAACCCAATCCCAACCATAAACCCAACCCCAAGCCAACCACAACCCCCAACGCCAACGCTAACCCCAACCCTAATCTTAACCCCCTAAACCCAAACTAAGAGTAACGCTAACCCTAACACCAACCCTTACCCTAACCATAAACCCTAACCCCAACCCCTAACCCAAACCTAACCCCAACCCCATCCCTGAACCCCCAACAGAAAGCCTAACCCTAACACTAAACCCAACCCCAACCCTAACACTAACACCAACCCTAACCCCAACCCCAAAGCTAACCCAAAACCCAAACCCAACCTAAACCCTAACACCAACACTAATCCTAACCCTAACCCGAACTCTAACCCCAACCCCCACCCCAACACCAACCACAACACTAATCCTAACCCCCAACCCCAACCTTAACCCCCAACCCCAACCTAACCCCAACCCCAACCCCAACCCCAACACTAACCCACACCCACCCAACCCCAGCCCCAAACCAACCCCCCAACCCCCAACCCTAACCCCAAACCCAACCCTAACCCTAACCCTAACCCTAAACCCTAACCGTAACCCCCCCTAACCCCCAACCCTAACCCAACCCAACATAAACCCAACACTATTCCCAACCCTAACCTAAACCCCACCCCAACCCCACCCCCCTAACCCTAACCCTAACCCCAACCCCTCCCCAACCCAACCCCAACCCTAAACCCCCAACCCCAACCCCAACCTTACCCCACGCAACCCTACCCTACCCCACCCCACCCCACCCCAACCCCCCCCCCCCAACCCCAACCCTAAACCCCCCCACCCCACTAACCCTAACCCCAACCCCACCCCTAACCCACCCCACCCCAACCCTACCCCACCTTCACCCCAACCCAACCACACCCAACCCCCCTAACCCCACCCTAACCCCAACCCCTACCCCAACCCCAACCCCCGCTACCCCCAACCCCCCTAACCCCTGGAACCCCAACCCCAACCACCCCAACCCCCAACCCCTAACCCCAATCCCAACCCTAACCTAACCCCAACCCAACCCTAACACTAAACCCAAACCTAACCCCAACCCAAATAACCCCAACCCCAACCATATCCCCAACCCCAACCCTAAACCACACCACAATCCCAACACTAACCCCAACCCCAATCCCAAACCCAACCCCAACCTCAACCCCGAACCCAACCCCAAACTAACCCCACCCAACCCTAACCTTAACCCCAACCCCAAACCTAACCCCAACCCTAACCCTAACCCTACCACTAACCCAACGCTAACCCCTAACCCCAACCCAAACCCCTAACCTCAAGCCCAACCCTAACCCCAACACCAACCGCAACCCCAACCCCTAACCCAACCCAACCCTAACCCCAACCCTAACCCCCAACCCCCACCCCAACCTCACCCAACCCCAACCCTAACCCTAACCCCAACCCTAACCCCAACCACAACCCCAACACTACCCCACCACCCCAACCCTAACCCCATCCTCAACACAAACCACAACCCCCAACCCCAACCCCAACCCCTAACCTCAACCCAACCCCAACCCAACCCCAATCCCAACCCAACCCCAATCCCAACCATAAACCTAACCCAAGCTAACACCAACCCCAACGCTAACCCCTAACCCTAACCCCAACCCCTCCAAACCCAAACCCAGTAACGCTAACAACCCCAACCCCAACCCAAACCCTAACCCTAACCCGAACGCTAACAACAAAGCCCAACCCCAACACCTAAACCTCACCCCAACCCTAACACTAACACCAACCCTAACCCTAACCCCAAAGCTAACCCTAAACATAACCCCACCCCAACCCTAACACCAACCCTAATCCTAACCCTAACCCGAATCCCAAACCCTAACCCCTACTCCCAACACCAACCCCAACAGTAATCCCAACCCCCAAGCCCAACCCCAACACCAACCCCAACCACCCCCCAACCCAACCCAACCCAAACTCAACCCCAACCCTCACCCTAACCCTCCCCCCAACACCAACCCCAACCCCAACCTAACCCCAACCCCAACCCTCAACCCTAACCCCATCCCTAACCCCACCCCACCGCCCAACCCCCAACCCCAACCCGAAACATAAACCCCAACACCAACCTAACCCCAATCCCAAACCCCACCCTAACCTCACCTCACCCTAACCCCAACCCTAACCCCAACCCCAACCCCCAACCAAAACCCCTAACCCCAAACCAACCCCCAACCCCAACCCCAACCCCACCAAAACCACTTAACAGTAACCGTAACCCTAACCCCTACCCCAACTTAAACCTAAACCCCAACCCTAACGCCAACCCCAACCCGAACCCCAACCCCAACACCAACCCTAACCCTAACCCAACCCAACCCCAACCCCAACCCCTTCTAACCCCAAAATTAACAGGAACGCTAACCCTAACCCAAACCCCAACCCCAACCATAACCCAATCCTAAACTAACCCTACCCCCACCCCAAACCCCAACACCAACCCCAAACCCCAACCCCAAGAGAAACGCTAACACTAACCCTAAACCTAACCCTAACCCCAACCCCAACCACAACCTAACCCCAGAATTCAACCCCAACCCTAACCTCAATCCCAACCCCAACACTAACCCCAAACCCTAACCCAACCCTAACCCTAACCCCCAACCCCAACCATATCCCCCAACCCCAAACCCTAAACCACACCCCAATCCCAACACAACCCCAACCCCAATCCCAAACCTAACCTCCCAACCTCAACCCCGAACCCAAACCCAAACTAACCCCTAACACTAACCCCAACCCCACACATATCCGTAACCCCAAACCCAACCCCAACACCCAACCCCAACCCCTAACACTAACCCCAACGTCTAACCCCAACCCACCCCAACCCAAACCCTAGCTCCAACCCAACGCTAACGCTAACCCCCAACACTAACCCCTAACCCCAAAGCCCGACACTGACCCAGACCCCAACCCCAACCCCCAAACCCAATCCCACACTAACCCCCTAACCCTAACCCTAACCCCAACCCCAAACCCCAACCCCACCCCCAACCCCAACCCCACCCCTAATCAGAACCCCAACCCTAACCCAACCACAACCTCCCCAACACTAACACCAACCCCAATCCCAACCCCAACCCCATCCTCAACCCAAACCACAACCCCAACCCCACCCTAACCCCTAACCCTAACCCTAACCCCCAACCCCCAACCCCAACCCCAACCCCAACCCTCAACCCCAACTCAAATCCCAACCACAAACCTAACCCTAAGCCTAACCACAACCCCCAACGCTAACCACCAACCCCAACCCAAACCTAAACCCTTCTAAACCTAAACCTAAGAGTAATGCTAACCCCTAACACTAACCCCAACCCCAACCATAAACCCCAACCCTAACCCCTAACCCTAAACGTAACCCCAACCCTAACCCTGAACCCCAACAGAAAGCCTCAACCCAACACCCAAACCCAACCCCAACCCTAACTCCAACACTAACACCAACCCCAAACCCTAACCCCAAAGCCAACCCTAAACCCAACCCCAACCTAAACCTAACACCAACACTAATCCCAACCCCAACCCGAACCCAAACCACAACCCTAACCCCAACACCAACCATAACACCAATCCTAACCCCCAACCCCAACCCTAACCCTAAACCCCAAGCCCTAACCCTAACCCCAACCCTAACCCTAATACTGACCCCAAACCCCAACCCAGCCCCAAACCTAACCAAAACCCCTAACCCCTAACCCAAACCCCAACCCTAACCCCAACATTAACTCACCCTAACCGCAACCCCAACCCCAACCCTCCTAATCCTAAACCCAACATAAACGTTAATCCCTATCCATAACCCCAACCCTAACCCCAACCCTAACCCCAACCCCAACCCCAACCCCCAACCCTAACCCTAACCCTAACCCTAACCCTAAGCCAGAACGCCAAACCCAAACCCCAACCCCTAACCCCAACCCTAACCCTAATCCCAACCCTAATCCTAACCCCAATCCCAACCCTAACACTAAACCCAAACCTAACCCCTAACCCTAACAATAACCCCCAACCATAACCATATCCCCCAACCCCAACTCCTAAACCACACCACAATCCCAACAATAACCACAACCCCAAACCCTAACCTAACCCCAACCCCAACCCTGAACCCAACCCCAAACTAACCCCAAACCAACCCTAACCCCTACACGATCCCAACCCCAAACCCAACCCCAACACCCAACCCCAACCCCAACACTAACCCCAACGTCCAACCCCAACCCCAACCCAAACCCCATGGCTAACCCAACGCTAATGCTAACCCCTAACCACTAACCCTAACCCCAAAGCCTGACCCCTGACCCAGACTCCTAACCCCAACCCCAACCCCTAAACCCAATCCCAACATTAACCCTAACCCCAACCCCAACCCCAACCCTTACCTAACCCTACTTATCCCCCAACCCTAACCCTAATCAGAACCCCAACCCTAAACCCAACCACAATCCCAACACTAACCCCACCCCAATCCCGGACCCCAACCCCACCCCAACACAAACCACAACCCCAACCCTAACCCCAACCCTAACCCTAACCCAACCCTAACCCCAACCCAACCCCAACCCCTAACCTACTAACCCAACCCTAAACCCAACCCTAACCCAACCACAACCCAACCCAACCCCAACCCAACGCTAACCCCAACCCCAACCCTAAACCCTCCTAAACCTAAACCCAACAACGCTAACAACAACACTAACCCCAACCCCAACCCTAAACCCTAACCCTAACCCCAACCTAAACACTAACCCTAACCCTCTCCCTGAACGCCAACACAAACCTAACCCAACACCCAAACCTCACCCTAACCCCAACACTAACACCAACCCTAACCCTAACCCCAAAGCTAAACCCCTAAACATAACCCCAACCTAACCCCAACACCAACCCCAATCCTAACCCAACCCGAACCCCAACCCCAACCCCTACCCAACACCAACCCTAACAGTAATCCCAACCCCAAGCCCTAACCCTAACACTAACCCCAACCCAAACCCTCCTAACCCTAACCCAACCCCAACCGTAACCCTATACCTCACCAACCCCACCTTACCCCTAACCCCAAACCCCAAACCCTAAACCTAACCCTAACCCTAACCCAACCCCTAACCCTATCCCTAACCCTACCCCTACCCCCTAACCCCAAACCCTAACCCGAACCCTAACCCCAACAAACCCCAACCCAACCCAACACCCAAACCCTCACCCTAACCCCACCCCCCACCCACCCAACCCTAACCCCAACCCCTAACCCCACCCCAACCCAACCCCAACCCCAAACTCAACCCCCAACCCCAACCCCAAACCTAACCAAAACCTTAACAGTAACCGTAATCCTAATCCTAACCCCAAACCTCAAACCTAAACACAACATAACGCTAACCCCAACCCGAACCCCAACCCCAACACCAAACTGTAACTTGAACCCCAACCCCAACCCCAACCCCAACCCCTAACCCCAAAATTAACAGGAACGCTAACCCCAACCCTAAACCCCAACCCCAACCAATCTCAATCCCCAACCCCAACCCTAACCTTAACCCCTAACACTAACCCTCAAACCCAACCCTAAGAGAAACGCTAACACCAACCCCAAACCCCAACCCCAACCCCAACCCCAAAACACTAACCCCAACCCCAGACCCCAACCCCAACCCTAACCCTAAACCCAACCCCCAACCCAAACCCTAACCCTAACACTAAACCCAAACCTAACCCTAAACCTAACCCCAACCCTAACCATATCCCCAACCCCAACCCTAAACCCAACCACAATCCCAACCCCAACACCAACCTCAATCCCAACCTTAACCCCATCCTCAACCCAAACCCCAACTTCAACCCTAACCCTAATCCTACTTAACCCTGCCCCTAACCCCAACCCCAACCCCCAACCCTAATCCCAACCATAACCCCAACCCCAACCAAAACCCCTAACGCCAACACTAACCCCAATCCCAAACCTCACCCCAACCTCACCCTCACCCCAACCCCTAACCCCAACCCCAACCCTTACGCCAACCTTAGCCCTAGCCCCAACAATAAACAATAAACCCATCCCCAATCCCATCCCTAACCCCAACCTCAACCCTAAACCCAACCCCAACCCCAACCCCAACACTAACCCCATATCTTCTACGAACCCCACACCTAATCCCCTTAAACCTAAACCAAACAGTAATGCTAACCCCAACCCCTAACCCTAACCCCAAACCCTAACCCCTAAACCTAAACCCAACCCCAACCCTAACCCCAACCCAAAACCCCAACCCTAACCCCAACCCCCAAACCTAACCCCTAACATGAAACCCAACCCCAACCCCAACCCTAACCCTAATCCCAACTCCACCCTAACCCCAACCCCAACCCCAACACGAACCCCAACCGTAACCCCTACCCCAACAGTAAACCCAACCGTTATCCCAACCCCTACCCCTAACCTAAGCCCAAACCCCAAACCCTAATCCCTAACCATAAACCCAACCCTAATACTAACCCCAAACCCCAACCCCAGCCCCAAACCAACCAAAACCCCCAACCCCAACCCCAAACCCCAACCCAACATTAACCCCAACCCCAACCGTAACCCCAACCCCAACCCCTTCTAACCCCAAACCTCAACAGAAACGCTAACCCTATCGCTAACCCCTAACCCCAACCCCAACCCCTAACCTAATCCCAACCCCAACCCCTAAACCCCAAACCTAACCCCTAACCCTAAGAGAAACCCCAACCCCAACACTAATCCCAACCCTAACCCTAACCCCCAATCCCAACCCTAACGCTAAACCCAAACACAACCCTAACACTAACCCTAACCCCAACCCCAACCATATCCCCAACCCCAACCCTAAACCACACCACAATCCCAACAATAACCCCAACCCCAATCTCATACCTAAACCCAACCTCAACCCTGAACCCAACCCCAAAACTAACCCCAACTAACCCTAACCCTTACTACGATCCCTAACCCTAAACCCAACCATAACACCTAACCCTAACCCTAACACTAACCCTAACGTCTAATCTCTAACCTAACCCAAACCATATGGCAACCTTAACGCTAATGCTAACCCTAACGCTAACCCCAACCCCAAAGCCTGACCCTGACCCAGACCCCAACCCTAACCCTAACCCCAAACCCAATCCCAACACTAACCCTAACCCTAACCCCCAACCTTAACCTTAACCCTACCTCTCTCCCCAACCCTAACCCTAATCACAACCCCAACCCTAAACCCAACCCCCAACCCAACACTAACCCCACCTCAACCCAAACCCCAACCCCCAACCCCTAACCCCAACCCCCTAACCCCAACCCTAACTCCAACCTCAACCCCAACCCCAACCCGAACCCCAACCCTCAACCCCAACTCCTAATCCCAACCATAAACCCAACCCCCAAGCTAAGCACAACCCCTAACGCCAACGTTAACCCTAACCCCAACCTAAACCCCTCTAAACCTAAACCCAACAGTAACGCTAACCCCAACACTAACCCCAACCCCAACCCTAAACCCCAACCCCAACCCCAACCCAAACCCAACCCCAACCCTATCCCTGAACCCCAACACAAAGCCCAACCCCAACACCCAAACCTAACCCCAACCCCAACACTAACACCAATCCCAACACTAACCCCAAAGCTAACCCCAAACCCAACCCCAACCTAACCCCAACACCAACCATAATCCTAACCCCAACCCGAACTCTAACCCCAACCCCTACACCAACACTAACCCAAACACTAATCCTAACCCCAACCCCTACCCAACCCTAAACCCAACCCCAACCCCAACCCTAACCCCAACCCTAATACTAACACTAAACCCTAACCCTAGCCCCAAAACCAATCAAACCCCTTACCCCAACCCCAACCCTAACCCCAACCCCAACCCTATCCCTAACCCTAACCCATAACCCCAACCCTAACTCTAACTTAACCCTAACCCCTAACTCTAAACCCCAACCCCAACCCCAACCCCTAACCCTAACGCTAACCCTAACCCCTAAACCCCAACCCCAACCCCCAACCCCAATCCCAAAACTAACCCCCCAACCCCAATCCCAACCCTAACACTAAACCCAAACCCAACCCTAACCCCTAACAATAACCCCAACCATAACCATATTCCCAACCCCAACCCTAAACCACACCACAATCCCAACAATAACCCCAACCCCAACCCCCAAACCTAACCCCAACCTCAACCCCTGAACCCAAACACAAAACTAACCCTAAACTAACCCCAACCCCTACTACGATCCCTAACCCCAAACCTAACCCCAACACCTAACCCTAACCCCAACACTAACCCTAACGTCTAACTCCTAACCCTAACCCAAACCCTATGGCTAACCTTAATGCTTATGCTAACCCTAACACTAACCCCTAACCCCAAAGCCTGACCCCTGACCCAGACCCCAACCCTAACCCCAACCCCTAAACCCAATCCCTACACTAACCCCAACCCCAACCCTAACCCCAACCTTAACCTTAACCCCACCCCTATCCCCAACCCTTACCCTAATCAGAACCCCAACCCCAAACCCAACCACAATCCCAACACTAACCCCAACCCCCAATCCCAACCCTAACCCCATCCTCAACCCAAACCACAACCCCAACCCTAACCCTAACCCTAACCCCTAACCCCTAACCCCTAACCCGAACCCCAACCCTCAACCCCAACCCCCCAATCCCAACCATAAACCTAACCCTAAGCTAACCACAACCCCTAACGCTAACGCTAACCCCAACCCCAACCTTAAACCCTTCTAAACCCAAACCTAAGAGTAATGCTAACCCCAACACTAACCCCTACCCCAACCATAAACCCCAACCCCAACCCCAACCTAAACCTAACCCTAACCCTATCCCTGAACCCCAACAGAAAGCCTAACCCCAACACCTAAACCAAACCCTAACCCCAACACCAACACCAACCCTAACCCTAACCCCAAAGCTAACCCTAAACCCAACCCCAACCTAACCCTAACACCAACACTAATCCTAACCCCAACCCGAACTCTAACCCCAACCCCTACCCCAACACTAACCATAACACTAATCCCAACCCCTACCCCCAACCTAAACCCCAAACCCCAAGCCTCAACCCCCTAACCCCCAACCCCAATAACTAAACCCAAACCCCAACCCCAGCCCCAAAACCAACCAAAACCCCTAACCCCAACCCAAACCCCAACCCCAACCCCAACATTAACTCTAACCCCAACCGTAACCCCAACCCCAACCTCTTCTAACCCCAAACCCAACATAAACGCTAACCCCTATCTCTTAACCCCAACCCTAACCCCAACCCTAACCCTAACTCTAACTTAACCCCAACCCCAACTCCAAACCCCAAACCCAACCCTAACCCCTAACCCCATGAGAAACGCTAACCCCAAACCCCAAAACCCCAACCCAACCACCTAACCCTAATCCCAACCCTAATCCCAACCCCAATCCCAACCCTAACACTAAACCCAAACCCAACCCCTAACCCTAACAATAACCCCCAACCATAACCATATCCCCAACCCCAACTCTAAACCACCCCACAATCCCAACAATAACCACAACCCCAATCCTAACCCAACCCCAACCTCAACCCTGAACCCAACCCCCAAACTAACCCTAAACTAACCCCTAACCCCACTATGATCCCCAACCCTAAACCCAACCCCAACACCTAACCCTAACCCTAACACTAACCCCAACGTCTAACCCCAACCCCAACCCAAACCCCATGGCTAACCTAACGCTAATGCTAACCCTAACACTAACCCCAACCCCAAAGCCTGACCCCGACCCAGACTCTAACCCTAACCCTAACCCTAACCCCAACCAACATTAACCCCAACCCTAACCCCAACCCCAACCTCTCTATCCCCAACCCTAACCCTAATCAGAACCCCAACCCTAAACCCAACCACAATCCCAACACTAACCCCACCCCAATCCCAACCCCAACCCCATCCTCAACACAAACCACAACCCCAACCCTAACCCCTAACCCTAACCCCCAACCTTAACCCCTAACCTACCCCCAACCCCAACCCTCAACCCCAACCCTAATCCCAACCATAAACCCAACCCCAAGCTAACCACAACCCCTAACGCTAACGCTAACCCCAACCCCAACCTTAAACCTCTCTAAACCTAAACCTAACAGTAACGCTAACAATAACACTAACCCCAACCCTAACCCTAAACCCCAACCCCAACCCTAACCTAAACCTAACCCCAACCCTCTCCCTGAACGCTAACACAAAGCCTAACCCCAACACCTAAACCTCACCCCTAACCCTAACACTAACACCAACCCCAACCCCAACCCCAAAGCTAACCCTAAACATAACCCCAACCTAACCCCAACACCAACCCTAATCCTAACCCTAACCCGAACCCCAACCCCAACCCCTACTCCAACACTAACCCCTAACAGTAATCCTAACCCCTAAGCCTAACCCCAACACTAACCCCAACCCCAACCCCTAACCCAACCCCAACCCCAACCGTAACCCCATACCCTCACCCCAACCCTTACCCCAACCAATACCCCTAACCCCAAACCAACCCCCAACCCCAACCCCAACCCTAACCCTACCCTAACCCCACCCCTCCCCCTAACCCCTAACCCTAACCCGAAACATAAACCCCAACACCAACCCCAAACCCTAATCCCAAACCTCACCCCAACCCTCACCCTCACCCTAACCCCTAACCCCAACCCCAACCCCACCCCAACCAAAACCCCAACCCCTAAACTAACCCCTAACCCTAACCCCAACCCTTACCAAAACCTAACAGTAACCGTAATCCTAATCCTAACCCTAAACCTCTTCTAAACCCAAACTTAACATAACGCTAACCCCAACCCGAACCCCAACACCAAACCCCAACCCCAACACTAACTGTAACCCCAACCCCAACCCCAACCCCAACCTCTTCTAACCCCAAAATTAACAGGAACGCCAACCCCAACCTAAACCCCAACCCCAACCATAAATCTAATCCCAAACTAACCCTTACCCTAACCCTAAACCCCAACACTAACCCCAACCCCAACCCCAAGAGAAACGCTAACACCAACCCCAAACCTAACCCCAACCCCTAACCCCAACCATAAATCTAACCCCAGAATTCAACCCCAACCCTAATCCCAACCCTAACCCCAACCTCAATCCCAACCCTAAAACTAAACCCAAACCTAACCCCTAACCCCAACCCTAACCATATCCCCAACCCCAACTCTAAACCACACCACAATCCCAACACTAACCCCAACCCCAATCTCAAACCTAACCCCAACCTCAACCCCTGAACCCAAACCCAAAACTAACCCCAACCTAACCCTAACTCTTACTATGAACCCTAACCCCAAACCTAACCCTAACCCCTAACCCTAACCCCAACACTAACCCCAACGCCTAACCCCAACCCCAACCCAAACCCCATGGCTAACCTTAACGCTAATGCTAACCCTAACGCCAACCGTAACCCCAAAGCCTGACCCCGACACAGATCCTAACCCTAACCCCAACCTTAACCCTAACCCTAACCTCTATCCCCAACCCTAACCCTAACCACAACCCTAAACCCAAACCCAACCACAATCCCAACACTAACCCCAATCCCAACCCTAACCCCATCCTCCACCCAACCACAAACCCAACCCCAACCCTAACCGAAACCTTAACCCCTAACCCTACCCCTAACCCTAATCCTAAACCAAAACACTAATCCTAACCATAAACCTAATCCTAACTCACCACAACCCCTAACGCTAACGCAATCCCTAAACCTAACCCCTAACCCTAAACCCCAACGCTAACCCCAACCTCAAACCTAACCCTAACCCTATCCCTGAACCCCAACACAAAGCCTAACCATAACATCTGAATCCAACCCCAACCCCAACACTAACACCAACCCCCAACCCAAACCCCTAACCCCAAAGCTAACCCCAAATCCAACCCCAACCTAACCCCTAACACCAACACTAATCCTAACTCTAACCCGAACTCCAACCCCAACCTCTACCCCAACACTAACCCTAACCCTAATCCTAACCCCCTAAACCCAACCCCAAACACTAAACCCCAACACTAACCCCAACCCAACCCCTAACCTTAACCTAACCCCAACCGTAACCCCATACCCTATCCCCAACCCTCACCCCCAACCAATACCCCTAACCCCAAACTAACCCCCAGCCCCACCCCTACCCCCCAACCCCTAACCCTAATCCTCACCCCTAACCTCACCCCAAACCTAAACCCAAACACTAAACCTAACCCTAATCCCAAACCTCACCCCCAACCCCTAACCCTAACCCCAACCCTACCCTAAACAAAACCCGTAACCCCAAACTAACCCCCAACACTAACCCTAACCCTAACCCCAAACCTCTTCTAAACCCAAACTTAACATAATGCTAACCCTAACCCGAACCCCAACGCCTAACCCCAACCCCAACAGTAACTGTAAGTCCAACCCCTAACCCCTAACCCCAACCCCAACCCTTCTAACCCTAAAATTAACAGAAACACTAACCCCAACCTTAAACCCCAACCCTAACCATAAATCTAATCCTAAACTAACCCCTTACCCTAACCCCTAAACCCCAACACTAACCCCTAACCCTAACCGTAAGAGAAACGCTAACCCCAACCCTAAACCCAAACCCAACCCTAACCCTAACCCTAACCCCAACCATAAATCTAACCCCCAGAATTCAACCCCAACCCTAATCCCAACCCTAACCCCAACCTCAATCCCAACCCTAACACTAAACCCAAACCCTACCCTAAACCTAACCCTAACCCCAACCCTAACCATATCCCCAACCCCAACTCTAAACCACACCAAAATCCCAACAATAACCCCAACCCCAACCTCAAACCTAACCCCAACCTCAACCCCTGAACCCAACCCAAAACTAACCCTACCCTAACCCCAACCCTTACTATGAACCCTAACACTAACCCTGACGTCTAACTCTAATCCTAACCCAAACCCTATGGCTAACCCTAATGCTAATGCTAAACCCAAAGCTAACCGTAACCCTCAAAGCCTGACCCTGACCCAGACCCCAACCTAACCCTAACCCCAACCCCAACCTTAACCCCAACCCCACTCTCATCCCCATCCCTAACCCTAACCACAACCCCAAACCTAAACCCAACCACAATCCCAAACAAAGCCCAATCCCAACCCCTAACCCCATCCTCAACCCAAACCACAAACCCAACCCCAACCCTAATCCTAACCTTAACCCCTAACCCTACCCCTAACCCTAATCCCAAACCCTAACCCTAATCCTAACCATAAACCAAATCCTAAACTCACCACAACCCCTAACGCTAACCCTAAACCCTAACCCTAATCCTAACCCTAAACCCACCAAACCCCAACCAAAACCCATAAAATTAACCCTAACCCTAACCCCAACCCTAAGCCTAAACCCTAAACCCCAACCCCAAGCCTAACACCTAAACCCAACACTAACCCAAACCCCAACCCTAATCCCAACCCCTACCCTAACCCCAACCCAATCCCAACCCTAACCCCAACCCCTAAACCCAACCCCCAACGCTAACCCTAATGCTAACACTAACACTAACGCTACCCTAAGGCTAACGCTAACCCCAACCCTAACCCCTAACCCTAACTCCTTACGTAACCCCAACCCCAAAACCCAACCCTAACGCTAACACAAATACCTAACCCTAACCACAACACTAACACAATCACTAACCTAACCCCAAACCCCAAACCTATCCCTACCCCTAAATCTAACCCAAACATAACACCAAACACTAACCATTACCCCTAGCTCCCAGACCTCCAGGCCCCATAATTAGCCCCAGCACTAGCCCCACTCCTAAACCTATCCTTAGCCCGAACAATAACCCTAACTGTAACCCCAACCCTAAACCCAAACCCAACCCCTAACACTAACCCCAAACCCTAACCCCTAAACCCCTTAACCCTAAGCCTAACGCTAACCCCAAACCTAACACCAACTCTAACGCTAACCCTAACCACAATCCCAACCCCAACCCCAACCACAACTCTAACCCTAACCCCAACTCTAAACCTAAACCCCAGCCCCAACCCTAATGCTAAACCTAACACTAACACTAACCCCAACGCCAAACCTAACCCCAAACCCTGACCCCTGATCCATAACCCAACAATAACCCTAACCCCTAACACTAAACCCACCGTAATGGTAAACCTGAACCCTAATCCTAACCCCAAGCCCTGAGCCCAACCCCTGACCCCTAACCCCAACCCTAATCCCAATCAAAATCCCTAACCCTAACCCCAACCCAAACCTAACCCTAACCCTAACCCTAACCCAACCCAAACCTAACCCTAACCCTAATCCTAACCCCAAACCAAACCTTAACCCCAACCCTAAACCAAAGCCTAACATTAACCCTAACACTAAACCCAACCTTAACCCCAACCCCAATCCCAAACCCAACCCCAACCCCAACACTAACCCCTAACGCTAACCCCCAACCCCTAACCCTATCTCCTAACCCTAACATTAACAATAACCGTAACCCCAACCCTAACCCCAACCCCAACCCTAACGCAACACTAACGGCTAACGCTAACCCTAATGCTAACCTTAACCCCAAACACTGACCCCGACCCCGACCCCAACGCTAACCCCTAACCCTAACCCCAACCCTATCTCCTAACCCCAACATTAACAGTAACCCCAACCCCTAACCCCAACCCTAACCCCTAACCCTAATGCTAACACTAAGGCTAACGCCAACCCTAATGCTAACCTTAACCCTAAACCCTGACTCTGACCCTGACCCTAAGTCCAACCCCCAAACTTAAACCCAACCCCTACCCCAACCCCTAACCCTAACCCCAACCCAAACCATAACCATAACCCCAACCCTAAACCCTAAACCTAACCCCAACCCCTAACCCCACACTAACCCCAACCCCAACCCCACACTAACCCTAACCCTAACCCTAAACCCTGTAACGCCAACCGTAACACTAACCCCAACCCAAACTCAAACCCCAACCTGAACCCGAACCCCAACCCCATACCCTAAAACCAACCCCAACCCCAACCCCCTAACCCTAAACTAACCCCTAACCCCAACCCTAAGCCTATACCTACCCTAACCCAACCCTAAAACCAACATTAACCCTAACCCTATACCACACATAGCATTAACACTACCCCTCCCCTATCCATAACCCTAACCCTAAACCCTAAACCCACACCTAACCCTAACCCCTAACCCTAACTCAAACCCCAGCCCCAACACTATACCTAACCCTATCCCTAATACTAAACCCCAACCCTAACCCTAACTTCTAACCCCAACCGATAACCCTAACACTAACCCTAACTCGTCTAAACCCAACCCCTAAACCTTCCTCTACCCCTACCCCTAACCCAACCGTAACCTCATCCATAACCCTAACCACAACCCCTAAACCTACCTGCACCGTTACCCCCTACCCATAAATATAACCCTATCCCTAAACCCTAAACCATAACACTAACCGTAAACCTAACACTAACCACTAACCCATACCTTAACCCCAACCCAACCCTAACACTAACCCCAACCCAAACACTAACCACAACCCCAAACGTACCCCCAACCCTAGCCCCAAACCTATTCTCACCATAACCCCAAACCTATCCCTCTATAAAAATAAACCTAATAGTAACGCTAACCTTAACCCCAAACCTAACCTCAACGCCAACCCTACCCTAAACCTACCCCTAACCATAGCCCTAGGGTAACTCTAACCCTAAACCTAACTTTAAAACTAACACATATCCTAAGCTTCTAAAATCTTTCCCTAACCCTAACCCTAAACCCTAACCCCAACCCTAACCCGGAATCCCCAACCCTAACCTTAACCCCAACACTCTCCCTAACCCTAATCCCAACCCCCAACCCCTATCCCGACCCCAACTCTAACCCCAACAACAACACTAAACACCATCCCAACCCCAGCCCCAGTGCTAGCCCCAAACCCAGCCCCAGCACCAGCCCCACTCCTAAAACTATCCCTAGCACGAAACATAACCCTAACAGTAACCCTAACGCTAACCCCAACCCCAAACCCAAACCAAACCCTAACCCTAACCCTAACCAAAACCCACAAACTTAACCCCTAACCCCTAACCCTAACCCTAACCCTAAACCCTAACCCTAAGCCTAACACCTAAACCCAACACTAACCCAAACCCTAACCCTAATCCCAACCCCTAACCCCCAACCCCAATCCCAACCCTAACCCCAACCCCTAAACCCAACCCCAACGCTAACCCCAATGCTAACACTAACACTAACGCCACCCTAAGGCTAACTCTAACCCTAAACCCTGACCCCGACCCCTGACCCCAACCCCAAACCCTAACCCCAACACCAAAGCTAAACCCAACTCCTAACCCCAACCCTAACCCTAAAATTAAACCAAACACTAACCCTAAACTAACCATAACCCCAACCCTAACCCCTAACCATAAATCTTTCTAAACCTAAATTTAAGAGTAACGCTAA
This sequence comes from Nanger dama, assembly GCA_917880005.1. Classification (NCBI taxonomy): domain Eukaryota; kingdom Metazoa; phylum Chordata; class Mammalia; order Artiodactyla; family Bovidae; genus Nanger; species Nanger dama. The sequence goes on along the minus strand of CAKJTW010000487.1, from coordinate 25,480 downwards.
CCCTACCCCTATACCTAACCCAAACCAAACCCTAACCCGAACACGAATCCCAACCATAAACCCAACCCTAACCCTAAACCTAACCCCTAACCCTAACCCTAACACTAACCGCTAACCTAACCATAACCCCAAACCTCTTCTAACCCTATACCTAAGAGTAACGCTAACCCTAACCCTAACCCTAAACCTAACCCCTAAACCAAAACCTTAACCTAACCCCTAACCCCTAACCCTAAACCTAAGAGTAATGCTAACCCTAACCCTAACCCCTAACCCTAAACCCCAACCCCAAAACCAACCCCAAACCTAACCCCAACCCCTAACCCTAACCCCAACCATAAATCTTCTAACCCCTAAACCTGTGTAACGCTAACCGTAACACTAACCCCAACCCAAAACCAAACCCCAACCTGAACCCGAACCCTCAACCCCATACCCCAAACCCAACCCCTAACCCCCAACCCCAAACTAACCCCCAACCCCCAACCCTAACCCTATACCCAACCCCCAACCCAACCCTAAAACCCAACGTTAACCCTAACCCTATCCCACACATAGCATTAACACTACCCTCCCCCATCCATAACCCTAACTCTAATCCCTAAACCCACACCTAACCCTAACCCCCAAATCTAACTCAAACCCCAGCCCCAACACTATACCTAACCCTATCCCTAATACTACACCCCAACCCCTAACCCCAACCTCTAACCCCAACCAATAACCCTAACACTAACCCTAACTCGTTCAAACCCCAACCCCAAACCTTCCTCTACCCCTACCCCTAACCCAACCGCAACCTTATCCATAACCCCAACCACAACCCCTAAACCTACCTGCACCGTTACCCCCTACCCATAAATATAAACCTATCCCTAAACCCTAAACCATAACCTAAACGTAAACCTAACACTCAACCACTAACCCATACCTTAACCCTAACCCAACCCCAACACTAACACTAACCCTAACACCAACCACAACCCCAAAAGCACCCCCAACCCCAGCTCCTAAACCTATTCTCACCATAACCCCAAACCTATCCCTCTAACAATAAACCCAATAGTAACGCTAACCTCAACCCCAAACCCAACCCCAAAGCCAACCCTACCCCAAACCTACCCTAATCAGAGCCCCAGGGTAACTCTAACCCCAAACCTAACTTTAAAACCAACACATATCCTAAGCCTCAAAATCTTCCCCAACCCCTAACCCCAAACCCCAACCCTAACCCCAACCCGAATCCCTAACCCCAACCCCAACCCCAACACTATCCCTAACCCTAATCCGAACCCCCAACCCCATCCTTACTCTCAACCCTAACCCCAACAATAACACTAAACACTATCCTAAACCCTAGCCCCAGCACTAGCCCCCAAACCCAGCTCCTAGCACTAGCCCCACCCTAAACCTATACCTAGCACGAAACATAACCCCAACAGTAACCCCAACCCCAACCCCAAACCAACCCAAACACTAACCCCAACTCTTCTGAAAGCCTATCACTAAACCAGAACCCCAACCCTAACCCTGAACACTAACCCCAACATTAACCTTAACCGAAACCTGACCCTAACCCCAACCCAATCCGTAACACCAACCCTAAACTCAAACCCTAACCCTACTCCTAACCCCTAACCCTAAACCTAAATCCCAACCATAACCCTATACCTAGCAGTAGCCATAGCCTTAGACAATACCTAGCCCTAGCCCTACCATAACCGTAACACTAACCCCAACCCCAACCCTCTAACCCCAACCCAAACCCAACCCTAAACCTAACACTAACCCTAACCTTAACCCTAACCCTAATCCCAACCCTATAACCCAACCCCAACCCTAACCCTAACCCCTAACCTTAACCCTAACCGTAACCCTAACCCTAATCCTAACCCCAACCCTAACCTTATCCATAACCCTAATACCTAACCCCAACCCTAACACTAACCCCAACCCCGAAACCCAACCTTAACCCTAACATTAACACCAACCCTAACCCCAAACCTAACTCCAACCCTAACACTAACTCCAAACCCAATCCTAACCCTAACGCCAACTCTAACCCTAACCCCAACCCTAACCGCAACCCTAACCCAAACCCAAACCCCAACCCCAACCCCAACCACAATCCCAACCCTAACCCCAACCCCAATCCAACCCCTAACCCCAACCCCAAACCCAACCCAACCTCAAACCTAACCCTAACTCCTAACCCCTAACCCTAACCTTAACCCCAACCTAACCCCAAACCCTAACCCCAACACTAACCCCAACCCATAACCCTAACCCTAACTTTAAATCTAACGGTAACCCTAACGCTAACGCTAACCCCAAAGCTAACCCTAACCTTAAACCCTGACCCTGACCCCGACATTAAACCTAACCCTACCCCCTACCCCAAGCCCTACCCCTAAACCATAACCCCAACCCCAACCCTAACCCCAATATTTACTCCTATCCCAACCCTAACCCCAACCCTAATCCTAATCAATAACCCCAACCGTAACCGTAACCATAAAAGCCAACCCTAACCCAAACATTAACCCAACCCAAACCCTAACGCTAACCCTAAACCCTAACCCCAACCCTAACTCCTAATCCTAACCCAACCCTGACCATAAACCCCAAACCCCAACCCCTAAACCTAACACTAACCCCCAACCTTAACCCTACCCCTAACCCTAATCCTAACCCTATCCCTAACCACCAACCCCAACCCAACCCCAACCCCGAACCCCAACACTAACCCCAACACTAACCCCAAACATAAACCCTAAAACTATACTGTAACTCTCACCCTAACCCGAAAACAACCCCAACCCTAATGCTAACCCCAACCGTAACCCCCAACTCCTAACCCTACCCCTACCCTTAACACAACCCTAACTCTAGCCCCAACACTAAACCCCAACCCCAAACCTAACCCTAACACCTAACCCTAACCCCAACCGTAACCCATCCCTAACACTAACCCTACCCCTACCCCTAAGCCCCAAACGTAAACCATAACCCCAATCCTAACTCTAAACCCCAACCCCAACGCTAACCCTAACCCCTAACCCCAACACCTACCGCTATCCCTAACCCCAACCCTAACCCTACCCCTAACCCCAACCCTCACGCTAACCCCAACACTCAACACTAACCATAACAGTAACCCCAAAACTAATCCGAACCCTAACCCCAAACCCAACCCTAATATTTACCCTAACACTAACACTAACCCATACCCCAACCCTAACCTTAAACCCCAACCCTAACCACAACCATAACACTAACCCGGAAATCTAACCCCAATTCCAAAACCCAACACTAAAACTAACCCCAAACCCTAACCCTAACTCCAGCCCCTACCACTAGCTCCTAGGCCTAACCCTATCCTTAGGCCTAAACCTACCTTGACGCTAACTCTAACCCTAACCCTATCCCTAACCCAAAACCAAACCCCAACCCGAACACGAACCCTAACCCCAAACCCAACCCTAACCCTAAACCCAACCCCAACCCAAACACTGTCCCCTAACCTAACCATAACCCTAAACCCCTTCTAAGCCCAAACCTAAGAGTAACGCTAACCCTAACCCCAACCCTAAATCTAACCCTAAACCAAACACTAAACCTATCCCTAACCCTAACCCCAACACTAAACCTAACCCCTAATCCCAACCCCAATCCCAAACCCAACCCCAACCCCAACCTTAACCTTAACACCAACCCCAATCCCAATCCTATCCCAAACCCCAACCCTAACACCAACCCCAACGCTAACCCCTAATGCTAACCCCTAACGCTAACCCCCAACCCCAACCCTAACCCTATCCCCTAACCCTAACACTAACACTAATCCTACCCTTAACCCTAACCCCAACCCTAAACCCAACGATAACAGTAAGGCTAATGATAACAATAACGCTAACCGTAACCACAAACCCTGACCCTGACACTGACCCCAAGCCTAACCTCAACCTTAACCCCCTACCCATACCCCACCCTAACCCTAACCCTATTCCCAACTACTATCCCTAACCCTAACCCCAAAACTTAAACCTAACCCCAACCCTAACCCCCAACACTACAATAACCCCAACCCCTAACCCCAACCCTATACCTAACCCCAACCCAACCCTAAAACTAACGTTAACCCTAACCCTATCCCACACATAGCATTAACACTACCCCTCCCCTATCCATAACCCTAACCCTAAACCCTAAACCCACACCTAACCCTAACCCCTAAATCTAACTCAAACACTAGCCCTAACACTATACATAACCCTATCCCTAAACTAAACCCTAACCTAACCCTAACTTCTAACCCCAACCGATAACCCCAACACTAACCATAACTCGTCTAAACCTAACCCTAAACCTTCCTCTACCCCTACCCCTAACCCAACCGTAACCTATCCATAACCCTAACCACAACCCCTAAACCTACCTGCACCGTTACCCTTACTCATAAATATAACCCTATCCATAAACCCTAAACCATAACACTAACCGTAAACCTAACACTAACCACTAACCCATACCTTAACCCTAACCCAACCCTAACACTAACCCTAACCCTAACACTAACCACAACCCTAAACGTACCCCTAACCCCAGCCCCAAACCTATTCTCACCATAACCCCAAACCTATCCCCTATAAAAATAAACCTAATAGTAACGCCAACCTCAACCCCAAACCTAACCTCAACGCCAACCCTACCCTAAACCTACCCTAACCATAGCCCCAGGGTAATCCTAACCCTAAACCTAACTTTAAAACTAACACACATCCCAAGCCTAAAATCTTTCCCAACCCTAACCCTAAACCTTAACCCCAACCCTAACCCGAATCCCTAACCCTAACCCCAACCCCAACACTCTCCCTAACCCCAATCCTAACCCCCAACCCTATCCCTACCCTTAACTCCCTAACCCAACAATGACACTAAACAATATCCTTAACCCCAGCCCCAGCGCTAGCCCCAAACCTAGCCCCAGCACTAGCCCCAATTCTAAACCCATACCTAGCACGAAGCATAACCCCAACAGTAACCCTAACGCTAACCCTAACCCCAACCCCAAACCTAAACTAAACCCCAACCCTAACCATAACCCATAAACATATCCCTAACCCTAACCCCAACCCTAACCCTAACCCTAAACCCCTAACCCTAAGCCCCCAACACCTAAACCTCAACACTAACCCAAACCCCTAACCCTAATCCCAACCCTAACCCTAACCCCCAACCCCAATCCTAACCCTAACCCCAACCCCTAAACCTAACCCTAACGCTAACCCCAATGCTAACACCAACACTAACGCCACCCCAAGGCTAACCCCAACCCCAAACCCCTGACCCTGACCCTGACCCCAACCCCAACCCCAATCCCAACCCCAACGCTAAACCCAACTCCCAACCCTAACCCTATCCCCCAACCTACCCCCAACCATAACCCTCTTCTAAACCTAAACTAAGAGTAATGCTAACCCCAACCCTATACCTAACACAAACCAAACCCCTAACCTGAACACGAATCCTGCCCAAACCCAACCCTAACCCTAAACCTAACCCTAACCCTAACCCTAACACTAACCCCTAACCCAACCATAACCCCAAACCTCTTCTAACCCTATACCCAAGAGTAACGCTAACTCCCAACCCCAACCCCAAACCTAAACCTAAACCAAACCCTTAACCTAACTCCTAACCCTAAACCCAAGAGTAATGCTAACCCTAACCCCAACCCCAAAACTAACCCAAACCTAACCCCACCCCCTAACCCTAACCCCTAACCATAAATCTCTCCCTCCTAAACCTAAGTGTAACGCTAACCGTAACACTAACCCTGAACCCAAACCAAACCCTAACCTGAACCCGAACCCTAACCCTTACCCTAAATCTAACCTAACCCTAATCCCTAACCCTAAACTAACCCTAACCCTTAACCCTAACCCTATACCTAACCCTAACCCAACCCTAAAACTAACGTTAAACCTAACCCTATCCCACACATAGCATTAACACTACCCCTCCCCCTATCCATAACCCTAACCCTAAACCCCAAACCCACACCTAACCCTAACCTCTAACTCTAACTCAAACCCTAGCCCTAACACTGTACCTAACCCTATCCCTAATACTAAACCCTAACCCTAACTTCAACCCTAACCAATAACCCTAACACTAACCCTAACTCGTCTAAACCTAACCCTAAACCTTCCTCTACCCCTACCCCCAACCCAACCGTAACCTTATCCATAACCCTAACCACAACCCCTAAACCTATCTGCACTGTTACCCCTACCCATAAATATAACCCTATCCCTAAACCCTAAACCATAACACTAACCGTAAACCTAACACTAACCACTAACCCATACCTTAACCCTAACCCAACCCTAACACTAACCCTAACCCCAACACTAACCACAACCCTAAAAGTACCCCTAACCCTAGCCCTAAACCTATTCTCACCATAACCCTAAACCTATCCCTCTATAAAAATAAACCCAATAGTAACGCTAACCTTAACCCTAAACCCAACCCCAACGCCAACCCTACCCTAAACCTACCCTAACCATAGCCCCAGGGTAACCTAACCCAAAACCTAACTTTAAAACTAACACATATCCTAAGCCTAAAATCTTTCCCCTAACCCTAACCCTAAACCCTAACCCTAACCCTAACCCGAATCCTAACCCTAACCTTAACCCCAACACTCTCCCTAACCCTAATCCTAACCCCTAACCCCATCCCCACCCCTAACTCTAACCCCAACAATAACACTAAACACTATCCTTAACCCCAGCCCCAGCACTAGCCCCAAACCTAGCCCTAGCACTAGCCCCACTCCTAAACCTATACCTAGCACGAAACATAATCCTAACAGTAACCCTAACGCCAACCCTAACCCTAAACCTAAACTAAACCCTAACCCTAACCCTAACCAAACCCATAATCTTAACCCCAACCCTAACCCTTAACCCTAACCCTAAGCCTAACACCTAAACCCAACACTAACCCAAACCCTAACCCTAATCCCAATCCTAACCCTAACCCCAACCCCAATCCTAACCTTAACCCCAACCCTAAACCTAACCCCTAACGCCAACCCTAATGCTAACACTAACACCAACGCATCCTAAGGCCAACTCTAACCCCAAACCCCTGACCCTGACCCCGACCCCAACCCTAACCCCAATCCCAACCCTAACGCTAAACCTAACTCCTAACCCAACCTAACCCCAAACCCCAACATTAAACCAAACACTACCCCTAAACTTAACCCCACCCTAGCCCTACCACTAGCCCTAGGCCCAACCCTATCCCTAGGGCCTAAACCTACCTTGACGCTAACTTCTAACCCTAAACCCAAAACTAACCCTAACCCCAACCCAACCCAACCCAAACCCAACCTAACTCCAAACCATACCCCTACCATTACACCTAACCCTAAACCTAACGAAACCCTAACCCCAACCTTCACGCTAACCCCAACACTAACCCTAACCCCAACCCCAACCCTAACCCTACCTCTGTCTCACCACTAGCCCTAGGCCTAACCCTATCCTTAGGGCCTAAACCAACCTTGACGCTAACTCCAACCCCAAACCCCAAACCAACCTAACCCCCAACCCAACCCTAACCCAAACCCTAACTCTCAACTCAAACTATACCCCACCTTACACCTAACCCTAAATCCCACGAAACCCCAAACTAACTCTTCACGCTAACCCTAACACTAACCCTAAACCCAACCCCAATCTAACCCTAACCCCGGACTCTCAACACCAACACCAATCCTATCCCTAACCCCAACCCCAAACCCCAACCCATCCCTACCTTAACAATAACCCTAACCCCAAACCTGGGTTCAAACTAACCCTAACCTATCTCAAATCAAACTCAACTCCAACCCATGTCCTACCCCTGGCCTCAACCACTAACCTAACCCCAAAACCAATCCCTAAACCCTGATCCTAACCCATAACCATAACCTAAACACTAACCTAACCCTAACCCTAACCCTAACTCTTCTAACCCTAACCTAACCTGGCCCTAACCCTAACCCAACCCTAACCCTAACCTGAGTCATCTAACCTAACCCTAAACCTGCCCCTTAACCTAACCCTACCCCTAATCCTAACACTAACCCTAACTCTAACACTATCACTATATCCCAATCCCTCACGCTGATCCACACCTAAACACTAACCTGGCCTAACCATAGCCCAAACCCCTAACCTGGCCCTGGCCCCCCAACATTAACCCTGGGCCCCAAACCCTGGCCCTAATCCTAACACTGGCAACCCCTGAATCCCAATGGTAACCTAAACCTGGCAATAGCCATAGCCCCAGACAATACCTGGCCCTGGCCCTTACCCTAACCCTAAACCTAACCCAACCCTAATGCTAACCTGGCCTAAACCATAACCCTGGCCCTAACAATAAACCCTGGCCTAAACCCTAACAATAAACCTGACCTAAACCTGACAGCCCAAACCCTGGCCTAACCTAATAATGGCACTGGCCTAACCCTGGCCTGGCCTAACCCTATCTGTAGTCCTAACCCTGGCCTAATCCCTGGCCTAACCTGGGCCTAACCTGGCCTAACCTGGCCCTGGCCTAATCCTAGGCCTGGCCAAAACTCCTAATCCTGCCCCTAACCTGAACCCTGAATGGCTAACTGGCCTGGCCTGGCCTGGCCTATCCTAACCCTGGCACTGGCCCGCACTGGGCCTGTCCCTAACCCAACCTCATCCTGGCCCTGGCCTGGCCTGGCCCTGGCCCTGGCCTGGCCTGGCCTAAACCCTGGCCTGCCCCTACCCTGCCCCTGGCCTGGCCTAACCCAGCCCTATCCCTAGCCCCAACGTTAACCTAAAACTCACCCAATCCTAACACTAACCCCTGGCCCTGGTCCCAGACCTGGGCTGGCCCCAGGCCTGGCAAGGCCCTGGCTGGCCCCGGCCTGGCCTCCGGCTTTAGGCCCTCGGCATCCGGCCTGGCCTAGGCCGAGGTGGCCAGGCCATGGCCCTGACACCGGCCTGGCCCAGCCCGCCCTGACCTCAGGCCTAGGCCAGGCCTGGCCTGGGCCTGGCCTGGCCTATTTTCTTCCAACCCTGTTCCATAGGCCTGAACTTCCTGAAGCCATAAAGCCTGGGGGTGGCACTGGCCTGGCCTGGCCTGGCCTGGCCTGGCCCTGGCCCTGGCCTGGCTCAGGCCTAGCCCAGGCCTGGCCTGGCCTGGCCTGGCCCTGGCCTGGCCTAGCCTCTGGCCTGATCCATTACCCTGGTCCCAGGCCTGGCCTGGCCTGGCCTGGCCTGACCTGGCCTGGCCTGGCCTGGCCTCGTCCTGGCCTCCCTGGCCCAACCCTAGCCTGGCCCTGGCCTGCGGGCCTGGCCCTGGCCCTGGCCCTGGCCCTGGCCTGGAGCCTAGGCCACTCTGGCCCTGGCCTGGCCTGGCCCTGGCCTGGCCTGGCCCTGGCCCTGGCCCTAGCCTGGCCCTGGCCTGCCCTAGCCCTGGCCTGGCCTGGCCCTGGCCTGGCCTGGCCTGGCCTAACCTAATCCTGGGCCTGGCCACACCCTGGCCCTGGCCTGGCCACTGGCCTGGCTCTGGGCCTGGCCTGGCCTGGCCTGGCTCTGGCCTGGCACCTGGCCTGGCCTGGCCTGGGCCTGGCCTGGCCTGGCCTGGCCTGGCCTGGCTCTGGCCTAGGCCTAGGCCTGGCCTGGGCCTGGCCCCTGGCCTGGCCTGGCCCTGGCCTGGCCTGGCCTGGCCTGGCCCTGGCCTGGCCCTAGGCCCTGAGCCTGGCCTGGCTGGGCCTGGCCTGGCCTGGCCTGGCCTGGCCTGGCCTGGCCTGACCTGTGCCCTAGGCCTGGCCTGGCCTGGCCTGGCCTGGCCTGGCCTGGCCTGGCCCTGGCCTGGCCGCAGCCTGGCCTGGCCTGGCCTGGCCTGGCCTGGCCTGGCCTGGCCTGGCTGGCCTGGCCTGGCCTGGCCTGGCCTGGCCCCTGGCCCTGGCCTGGCCCTGGCCTGGCCTGGGCCTAGGCCTGGCCTGGCCTAGCCTGGCCCCTGCCTGGCCTGGCCTGGCCTGGCCTGGCCTGGCCTGGCCTGGCCTGGCCTGGCCCTGGCCTGGCCTGGCCTGGCCTGGCCTGGCCTGGCCTGGCCTGGCCCCTGGCCCCTGGCCTGGCCTGCCCTGGCCTGGCCTGGCCTGGCCTGGCCCTGGCCTGGCCTGGCCTGGCCTGGCCTGGCCTGGCCTGGCCCTGGCCTGGCCTGGCCTGGCCTGGCCCTGGCCTGGCCTGGCCTGGCCTGGCCTGGCCTGGCCTGGCCTGGCCTGGCCTGGCCTGGCCCCTGGCCCTGGCCTGGCCTGGCCTGGCCCTGGCCCTGGCCTGGCCCTGGCCTGGCCTGGCCCTGGCCTCTGGCCTGGCCCCTGGGCCAGGCCTGGCCTGGCCTGGCCTGGCCCTGGCCCTGGCGCCTGGCCTGGCCTGGCCTGGCCTGGCCTGGCCTGGGCCTGGCCTGGCCTGGCCTGGCCTGGCCTGGGCCTGGCCTGGCCTGGCCCTGGCCTGGCCCTGGCCTGGCCTGGCCTGGCCTGGGCCTGGCCTGGCCTGGCCTGGCCTGGCCCTGGCCTGGCCTGGCCTGGCCCCTGGCCCTGGCCCTGGCCTGGCCTGGCCTGGCCTGGCCTGGCCCTGGCCCTGGCCTGGCCTGGCCTGGCCTGGCCTGGCCTGGCCTGGCCCTGGCCTGGCCCTGGCCCTGGCCTGGCCTGGCCTGGCCTGGCCTGGCCTGGCCTGGCCTGGCCTGGCCCTGGCCTGGCCTGGCCTGGGCCTGGCCTGGCCTGGCCTGGCCTGGCCTGGCCTGGCCTGGCCTGGCCTGGCCTGGCCTGGCCTGGCCTGGCCTGGCCTGGCCTGGCCCCTGGTCCCTGGCCCTGGCCTGGCCTGGCCTGGCCTGGCCTGGCCTGGCCTGGCCTGGCCCTGGCCTGGCCTGGCCTGACCCTGGCCTGGCCTGGCCTGGCCTGGCCCTGGCCTGGCCTGGCCTGGCCTGGCCTGGCCTGGCCTGGGCCTGGCCTGGCCTGGCCTGGCCTGGCCTGGCCTGGCCTGGCCTGGCCTGGCCTGGCCTGGCCTGGCCTGGCCTGGCCTGGCCTGGCCTGGGGCCTGGCCCTGGCCTGGCCTGGCCTGGCCTGGCCTGGCCTGGCCTGGCCTGGCCTGGCCTGGCCTGGCCTGGCCTGGCCTGGCCCTGGGCCTGGCCTGGCCTGGCCTGCCCTGGCCCTGGCCTGGCCTGCCCTGGCCTGGCCTGGCCTGGCCTGGCCTGGCCTGGCCTGGCCTGCCTGGCCTGGCCCTGGCCTGGCCTGGCCTGGCCTGGCCCTGGCCTGGGCCTGGCCTGGCCCTGGCCTGGCCTGGCCTGGCCTGGCCTGGCCTGGCCTGAGCCTGGCCTGCCTGGCCTGGCCTGGCCTGGCCCTGGCCTGGCCCTGGCCTGGCCTGGCCTGGCCTGGCCTGGCCTGGCCCTGGCCTGGCCTGGCCTGGCCTGGCCTGGCCCTGGCCTGGCCTGGCCCTGGCCCTGGCCTGGCCCTGGCCTGGCCTGGCCCTGGCCTGGCCTGGCCTGGCCTGGCCTGGCCTGGCCCTGGCCTGGCCTGCCTGGCCTGGCCTGGCCTGGCCTGGCCCTGGCCCTGGCCTGGCCCTGGCCTGGCCTGGCCTGGCCTGGCCTGGCCTGGGCCTGGCCCCAGCCCTGGCCTGGCCTGGCCTGGCCTGGCCTGGGCCTGGCCTGGCCTGGCCCTGGCCTGGCCTGGCCTGGCCTGGCCTGGCCTGGCCCTGGCCTGGCCTGGGCCCTGGCCTGGCCTGGCCTGGCCTGGCCTGGCCTGGCCTGGCCTGGGCCCCTGGCCTGGGCCCTGGCCCTGGGCCTGGCCTGGCCTGGCCTGGCCTGGCCTGGCCCTGGCCTGGCCTGGCCTGGCCTGGCCTGGCCTGGCCTGGCCTGGCCTGGCCTGGCCTGGCCTGGCCCCGGCCTGCCTGCCTGGCCCAGGCCCAGGCCTGGCCCTGGCCTGGCCTGGCCCTGGCCTGGCCTGGCCTGGCCTGGCCTGGCCTGGCCTGGGCCTGCCTGGCCTGGCCTGGCCTGGCCTGGCCTGGCCTGGCCTGGCCTGGCCTGGCCTGGCCCTGGCCCTGGCCTGGCCTGGCCCTGGCCTGGCCTGCCCTGGCCCTGGCCCTGGCCTGGCCTGGCCTGGCCCTGGGCCCTGGCCCTGCCCTGACCTGGCCCTGGCCCTGGCCTGGCCTGGCCCTGGCCTGGCCTGGCCCTGGCCTGGCCTGGCCTGGCCTGGCCTGGCCTGGGCCTGGCCTGGCCTGGCCTGGCCTGGCCTGGCCCTGGCCTGGGCCTGGCCTGGCCTGGCCTGGCCCTGGCCTGGGCCTGGCCTGGCCTGGCCTGGCCTGGCCTGGCCTGGCCTGGCTGGCCTGGCCTGGCCTGGCCTGGGCCTAGGCTGGCTGGCCTGGCCCTGGCCTGGCCTGGCCTGGCCCTGGCCCTGGCCTGGCCTGGCCTGGCCTGGCCTGGCCTGGCCCTGGCCCTGGCCTGGCCTGGCCTGGCCTGGCCTGGCCTGGCCTGGCCTGGCCTGGCCTGGCCTGGCCTGGCCTGGCCTGGCCTGGCCTGGCCTGGCCTGGCCTGGCTGGCGCCTGGCCTGGCCCTGGCCTGGGCCTGGCCTGGCCTGGCCTGGCCCCTGGCCTGGCCCTGGCCTGGCCTGGCCTGGCCTGGCCTGGCCTGGCCTGGCCTGGCCCTGGCCCTGGCCTGGCCTGGCCCTGGCCTGCCCTGGCCCTGGCCCTGGCCTGGCCTGGCCTGGCCCCTGGCCTGGCCTGGCCCTGGCCCTGGCCCTGGCCTGGCCTGGCCTGGCCTGGCCTGGCCTGGCCTGGCCTGGCCTGGCCTGGGCCTGGCCTGGCCTGGCCTGGCCCTGGCCTGGCCTGGCCTGGCCTGGCCTGGCCTGGCCCTGGCCTGGCCTGGCCTGGCCTGGCCTGGCCTGGCCTGGCCTGGCCTGGCCTCCTGGCCTGGCCTGGCCTGGCCTGGCCTGGCCCTGGCCTGGCCTGGCCTGGCCTGGCCTGGCCTGGCCTGGCCTGGCCTGGCCTGGCCCTGGCCTGGCCTGGCCTGGCCTGCCTGGCCTGGCCTGCCTGGCCTGGCCTGGCCTGGCCCTGGCCTGGCCTGGCCCTGGCCTGGCCTGGCCTGGCCTGGCCTGGCCTGGCCCTGGCCTGGCCTGGCCTGGCCTGGCCTGGCCTGGCCTGGCCTGGGCCTGGCCTGGGCCTGGCCTGGCCTGGCCTGGCCTGGCCTGGCCTGGCCTGGCCTGGCCTGGCCTGGCCTGGCCCCTGGCCTGGCCTGGCCTGGCCTGGCCCCTGGCCTGGCCCTGGCCCTGGCCTGGCCCTGCCTGGCCTGGCCTGGCCTGGCCTGGCCTGGCCTGGCCTGGCCTGGCCTGGCCTGGGCCTGGCCTGGCCTGGCCTGGGCCTGGCCTGGCCTGGCCTGGCCTGGCCTGGCCTGGCCTGGCCTGGCCTGGCCTGGGCCTGGCCTGGCCTGGCCTGGCCTGGCCTGGCCCTGGCCTGGCCTGGGCCTGGCCCTGGCCTGGCCTGGCCTGGCCTGGCCTGGCCTGGCCCTGGCCTGGCCTGGCCTGGCCTGGCCTGGCCTGGCCCTGGCCTGGCCTGGCCTGGCCTGGCCTGGCCTGGCCTGGCCTGGCCTGCCCTGGCCTGGCCTGGCCTGGCCTGGCCCTGGCCTGGCCCCTGGCCTGGCCTGGCCTGGCCCTGGCCCTGGCCTGGCCTGGCCTGGCCCTGGCCTGGCCTGGCCTGGCCTGGCCTGGCCTGGCCTGGCCTGGCCTGGCCTGGCCTGGCCTGGCCCTGGCCTGGCCTGGCCTGGGCCTGGCCCTGGCCTGGCCTGGCCCCTGGGCCTGGCCTGGCCTGGCCTGGCCTGGCCTGGCCTGGCCCTGGCCCCAGGCCTGGCCTGACCTGGCCTGGGCCTGGCCTGGCCTGCCTGCCCTGGCCTGCCCTGGCCTGGCCCCCTGGCCTGGCCTGGCCTGGCCCTGGCCTGGCCTGGCCTGGCCTGGCCTGGCCTGGCCTGGGCCTGGCCTGGGCCTGGCCCTGGCCCTGGCCCTGGCCTGGCCCTGGCCCTGGGCCTGGCCCTGGCCCTGGCCCTGGCCTGGCCTGGCCTGGCCTGGCCTGGCCTGGCCTGGCCTGGCCTGGGCCTGGCCTGGCCCTGGCCTGGCCTGGCCTGGCCCTGGCCTGGCCTGGCCTGGCCTGCCTGCCTGGCCTGGGCCTGGCCCTGGCCTGGCCTGGCCTGGCCTGGCCTGGCCTGGCCTGGCCTGGCCTGGCCTGGCCTGGGCCTGGCCTGGCCTGGCCTGGGCCTGGCCTGGCCTGGCCTGGCCCTGGCCCCTGGCCTGGGCCTGGCCTGGCCTGGCCTGGCCTGGCCCTGGCCTGGCCTGGCCTGGCCCTGGCCCTGGCCTGGCCTGGCCTGGCCTGGCCTGGGCCTGGCCTGGCCTGGCCCTGGCCTGGCCTGGCCTGGCCTGGCCTGGCCTGGCCTGGCCTGGCCTGGCCTGGCCTGGCCTGGCCTGGGCCTGGGCCTGGCCTGGGGCCTGGCCTGGCCTGGCCTGGCCTGGCCTGGCCTGGCCTGGCCTGGCCCTGGCCTGGCCTGGGCCTGGCCTGGCCTGGCCTGGCCTGGGCCTGGCCTGGCCTGGCCTGGCCCTGGCCTGGCCTGGCCTGGCCTGGCCTGGCCCTGGGCCTGGCCTGGGCCTGGCCTGGCCTGGCCCTGGCCTGGCCTGGCCTGGCCTGGCCTGGCCCTGGCCCTGGCCTGGCCTGGCCTGGCCTGGCCTGGCCTGGCCTGGCCCTGGCCTGGCCTGGCCTGGCCTGGCCTGGCCTGGCCTGGCCTGGCCTGGCCCTGGCCTGGCCTGGCCTGGCCTGGCCTGGCCTGGCCTGGCCTGGCCTGGCCTGGCCTGGCCCTGGCCTGGGCCTGGCCTGGCCTGGCCCTGGCTCTGGCCTGGCCTGGCCCTGGCCTGGCCTGGCCTGGCCCTGGGCCTGGCCTGGCCTGGCCTGGCCTGGCCTGGCCTGGCCCTGGCCTGGCCTGGCCTGGCCTGGCCTGGCCTGGCCTGGCCTGGCCCTGGCCTGGCCTGGCCTGGCCCTGGCCTGGCCTGGCCCTGGGCCTGCCTGGCCTGGGCCTGGCCCTGGCCTGGCCCCGTAAGGCCTGGCTGCTGGCCTGGCCTGGCCTGGCCTGGCCTGGCCCCAGCCCCTGGCCCCTGCCCTGGCCCTGCCTGGCCTGGCCTGGCCTGGGCCTGGCCTGGCCTGGCCTGAGCCAGGCCCTGGCCGGACCCAGGCCCTGGCCTGGCCTGGGCCTGGGTGGCTGGCTGGCCTGGCCTGGCCAGGCCCTGGGCCTGGCCTGGCCTGGCCTGGCCTGGCCTGGCCTGGCCTGGCCTGGCCTGGCCTGGCCTGGTGCTGGCCTGGGTTGGCCTGGCCTGGCCCATGGCCTGACCTGGGTCCTGGCCTAGGCCTTGCCTAGCCTAGCCTAGCCTGGCCTGGCCTGACCATAAGCCTGGCCTAGCACAGGCCCTGGCCTAATCCTGGGCCTGGCCTAGCCTGGCCAGGCACCTAAGCCAGGCCTGGCCTAAGCCTGGCCTGGCCTGGCCTAAACCCTGGCCTGGCCTGGCCTGGCCTGGCCTCACCTGGCCTGGCCTGGCCTGGCCCTGGCCTGGCCCTGGCCTGGCACTGGCACTGGCCCCGGTCCTGAAGCCTGTCCCAGGCCCAGGCCCTGGCCTGGCCTGGACCTGGCCCTGGCCTGGCACTGGCACTGGGCCCTGGCTCTGGGCCTGCCTGCCCCGGCCTGGCCTGGCCTGGCCTGGCCCTGGCCTGGCCCCAGGCCCAGGCCCAAGGCCTGGCCCAGGCCTGGCCTGGTTCTGGCCTGGCCAAGGCCCTGGCCGTGGCCCTGGCCTGGCACTGGCCTGCCCTGGCCTCTTCCTGGCCTGGGCCTGGCGTGGCATGGCCCTGGCCCTGGCCAGGGCCCCTGGCCCCTGGCCCTGGCCTGGGCCTGGGCCTGGCCTGGCCTGGCCCTGGCCTGGCCCTGGCCTGGCCTGGCCTGGCCTGGCCTGGCCTGGCCTCTTCCTGGCCTGGGCCTGGGTGGCTGCCTGGCTCTGGCCTGGCCTGGCCTGGTGGTGGCCAGGCCCTGGCCTGGGCCTGGCCCTGGCCTGGCCTGGCCTGGGCCTGGCTGGCTGGCGGCTGGCCTGACCTGGGCCTGGCCTGGTTCTGGCCTGGCCAAGGCCCTGATCGGACCTGGCCTGGCCAAGGCCCTGGCCTGGCCTGGCCTGGCCTGGGCCTCTTCTTGCCTGGGCCTGGGGTGGCCCTGGCCTGGCCTGGCCTGGCCCTGGCCTGGCCTGGCCTGGCCTGGCCTGGCCTGGCCTGGCCTGGGCCCTGGGCCTGGCCCTGGCCTGGCCTGGCCTGGCTCTGGCCTGGCCCTGGCCCTGGCCCTGGCCTGGCCTGGCCTGGCCTGGCCCTGGCTGGGCCCTGGCCTGGCCTGGCCTGGCCATGGCCATGGCCTGGCACTGGCCATGGCCTGGCCTGGGCCTGGCCTGGCCTGGCCTGGCCTGGCCTGGCCTGGCCTGGCCCTGGCCTGGCCTGGCCTGGCCTGGCCTGGCCTGGCCTGGCCTGGCCCTGGCCTGGCCTGGCCTGGCCTGGCCTGGCCCTGGCCTGGCCTGGCCTGGCCCTGGCCTGGCCTGGCCTGGCCTGGCCTGGCCTGGGCCAGGCCCTGGCCTGGCACTGGCCAAGGCCCTGGCCTGGTCCTGGCACTGGCTCTGGCCTGGCCTGGCCTGGCCTGGCCTGCCTCTGGCCTGGGCCTGGGGTGGCGCTGGCCTGGCCCTGGCCTGGCCTGGCCCTGGCCTGGCCTGGCCTGGCCTGGCTCAGGCCCTGGCCCTGGCACTGGCCTGGCCTGGCCTGGCCTGGCCTGGCCTGGCCTGGCCTGGCCTGGCTCTGGCCTGGCTGGCAGTAAGGCTAATGGTGATGTGCTGGCCTGGCCTGGGCCTGGCCCCAGCACTGGCCCTGCCTGGCCCTGCCTGGCCTGGCCCTGGGCCTGGCCTGGCCTGGCCTGGCTGGTGGCCAGGCCCTGGCCGGGCCCCAGGCCCTGGCCTGGCCTGGGCCTGGCTGGGTGGCCTGGCCTGGCCTGGCCAGGCCTCCTGGGCCTGGCCTGGCCTGGCCTGGCCTGGCCTGGCCTGGCCTGGCCTGGCCTGGCCTGGCCTGGCTGTGCTGGCTGGCCTGGGTTGGCCTGGCCTGGCCATGACCTGACCTGGGTCCTGGCCTAGGCCTTGCCTGGCACTGGCCTGGCCTGGCCTGCCTGGCCTGGCCTGGCCTGGCCTGGCCAGGCCTGGCCCTGGCCTGGCCCTGGCCTGGCCTGGCCAGGCCTGGCTGGCCTGGCCTGGCCTGGCCTGGCCTGGCCTGGCCCCTGGCCTGGCCTGGCCTGGCCTGGCCTGGCCTGGCCTGGCCCTGGCCCTGGCCCTGGCCTGGCACTGGCACTGGCCCCCGGTCCTGAGCCTGTCCCATGCCCAGGCCCTGGCCTGGCCTGGACCTGGCCTGGCCTGGCCTGGCCTGGCCTGCCCCTGGCTCTGGGCCTGCCTGGCCTCCTGCCCCTGGCCTGGCCTGGCCTGGCCTGGCCTGGCTGGCCTGGCCCCAAGGCCTGGCCCAGGCCTGGCCCTGGCCTGGCCCTGGCCCAGGCCTGGCCTGGCCTGGCCTGGCCAGCTGGCCTGGCCTGGCACAGGCCTGGGCCTGGCCTCTTCCTGGCCTGGGCCTGGGGTGGCAGCCGCCTGGCCTGGCCAAGGCCCTGGCCCCAGGCCCTGGCCTGGGCCTGGCCAGGCCCTGGCCTGGGCCTGGCCTGGCCTGGCCTGGCCCTGGCCTGGCCTGGCCTGGGCCTCTTCCTGGCCTGGGCCTGGGTGGCGCTGGCTCTGGCCTGGCCTGGCCTGGCTGGTGGCCAGGCCCTGGCCTGGGCCTGGCCCTGGCCTGGCCTGGGCCTGGGCTGGCCTGGCCTGGCCTGGCCTGCCTGGCCTGGCTCTGGCCTGGCCCTGGGCCTGGCCTGGCCTGGCCTGGCCAAGGCCCTGGCCTGGCCTGGCCTGGCCTGGCCTGGCCTGGCCTGGCCTGGCCTGGCCTGGCCTGGCCTGGCCTGGCCTGGCCTGGCCCTGGCCTGGCCTGGCCTGGCCTGGCCTGGCCTGGCCTGGCCTGGCCTGGCCTGGCCTGCCCTGGGCCTGGGCCTGGGCCTGGCTCTGGCCTGGCCTGGCCCTGGCCTGGCCTGGGCCTGGCCCAGGCCCTGGCCTGGCCTGGCACTGGCCTGGCCTGGGCCTGCGCATTTTGTTTTTGGCCTGGCCATGGCCATGGCCTGGCACTGGCACTGCACCATGGCCTGGCCTGGCCTGGCCTGGCCTGGCCTGGCCTGGCCCTGGCCTGGCCTGGCCTGGCCTGGCCCTGGCCTGGCCTGGCCTGGCCTGGCCTGGCCTGGCCTGGCCTGCCTGGCCTGGCCTGGCCTGGCCTGGCCTGGCCTGGCCTGGCCTGGCCTGGCCCTGGCCTGGCCTGGCCTGGCCTGGCCTGGCCTGGCACTGGCCTGGGCCCTGGCCTGGCCCTGGCACTGGCTCTGGCCTGGCCTGGCCTGGCCTGGGCCTGGCCTGGCCTGGCCTGGCCTGGCCTGGCCTGGCCTGGCCTGGCCTGGCCTGGCCTGGCCTGGCCTGGCCCTGGCCTGGCCTGGCCTGGCCTGGCCTGGCCTGGCCTGGCCTGGCCTGGCCTGCCCTGGCCTGGCCTGGCCTGGCCTGGCCTGGCCTGGCCTGGCCTGGTAAGGCTAAGGCTAGTGGTGATGCTGGCCTTGGCCTGGGCCTGGCCCCAGCACCCGGCCCTGCCTGGCCCTGCCTGGCCTGGCCTGGCCTGGCCTGGCCTGGCCTGGCCTGGCTGAGCCAGGCCCTGGCCGGGCCCCAGGCCCGGCCCTGGCCTGGGCCTGGGCCTGGCCTGGCTGGCCTGGCCTGGGCCAGGTCCTGGGCCTGGCCTGGCCTGGCCTGGCCTGGCCTGGCCTGGCCTGGCCTGGCCTGGCCTGGCCTGGCCTGGCCTGGCCTGGCCTGGCCTGGCCTGGGCCTGACCCTGGCCTGGCCTGGGCCTGGCCTGGCCTGGCCTGGCCTGGCCTGGCCTGGCCTGGCCTGGCCTGGCCCTGGCCTGGCCTGGGCCTGGCCCTGGCCTGGCCTGGCCTGCCTGCCTGGCCTGGCCCTGGCCTGGCCTGGGCCTGGCCTGGCCTGGCCTGGCCTGGCCTGGCCTGGCCTGGCCTGGCCCCTGGCCTGGCCTGGCCTGGCCTGGCCCCTGGCCTGGCCTGGCCCTGGCCTGGCCCTGTCCTGGCACTGGCACTGGCCCCGGTCCTGAAGCCTGTCCCAGGCCCAGGCCCTGGCCTGGCCTGGACCTGGCCTGGCCTGGCACTGGCACTGGGCCCTGGCTCTGGGCCTGCCTGGCCCTGCCCTGCCCTGGCCTGGCCTGGCCTGGCCTGAGGCCCACCCCAGGCCTGGCCCCAGGCCCTGGCCTGGTTCTGGCCTGGCCCAGGCCCTGGCCCTGGCCTGGCCTGGCCCCCTGCCCTGGGCCTCTTCCTGGCCTGGGCCTGGCGGTGGCATGGGCCCTGGCCTGGCCTGGCCCCCCCCAGGCCCTGGCCTGGGCCTGGCCCAGGCCCTGGCCTGGGCCTGGCCTGGCCTGGCCTGGCCTGGCCCTGGCCTGGCCTGGCCTGGCCTGGGCCTCTTCCTGGCCTGGGCCTGGGTGGCGCTGGCTCTGGCCTGGCCTGGCCTGGCCTGGTGGTGGCCAGGCCTGGCCTGGGCCTGGCCTGGCCTGGCCTGGCCTGGGCCTGGGTGGCGCTGGCCTGGCCTAGGCCTGGCCTGGTTCTGGCCTGGCCAAGGCCCTGATCGGACCTGGCCTGGCCAAGGCCCTGGCCTGGCCTGGCCTGGCCTGGCCTGGCCTTCTTGCCTGGGCCTGGGGTGGCTGGCCTGGCCTGGCCTGGCCTGGCCTGGCCTGGCCTGGCCTGGCCTGGCCTGGCCTGGCCCCTGGGCCTGGCCTGCCTGGGCCTGGCACCCTGGCCTGGCTGCCCTGGCCTGGCCCCTGGCCCTGGCCCTGGCCTGGCCTGGCCCTGGCCTGGCCTGGCCTGGCCTGGGCCTGGCCTGGCCTGGCCTGGCCATGGCCTGGCACTGGCACTGGCCATGGCCTGGCCTGGCCTGGCCTGGCCTGGCCTGGCCTGGCCTGGCCTGGCCTGGCCTGGCCTGGCCTGGCCTGGCCCTGGCCTGGCCTGGCCTGGCCTGGCCTGGCCTGGCCTGCTCGGCTGGCCCTGGCCTGGCCTGGCCTGGCCTGGCCTGGCCTGGCCTGGCCCTGGCCTGGCCTGGCCTGGGCCAGGCCCTGGCCTGGCACTGGCCAAGGCCCTGGCCTGGTCCTGGCACTGGCTCTGGCCTGGCCTGGCCTGGCCTGGCCTGGGCCTGGCCTGGCCTGGGCCTGGGTGGCGCTGGCCTGGCCTGGCCTGGCCTGGGCCTGGCCTGGCCTGGCCTGGCCTGGCTCCGGGCCCTGGCCCTGGCACTGGCCTGGCCTGGCCTAGGCCTGGCCTGGCCTGGGCCTGGCCTGGCCCTGGCCTGGCCTGGCAGTAAGGCTAGTAGTGATGCTGGCCTTGGCCTGGGCCTGGCCCCAGCACCCGGCCCTGCCTGGCCCTGCCTGGCCTGGCCCTGGGCCTGGCCTGGCCTGGCCTGGCTGGCCAGGCCCTGGCCGGCCCCAGGCCCTGGCCTGGCCTGGGCCTGGGTGGCCTGGCCTGCTGGCCTGGGCCAGGTCCTGGGCCTGGCCTGGCCTGGCCTGGCCTGGCCCTGGCCTGGCCCTGGCCTGGCTGGCCTGGCCTGGCCTGGTGCTGTGCTGGCCTGGGGTTGGCCTGGCCTGAGCCATGACCTGACCTGGTCCTGGCCTAGGCCTTGCCTGGCACTGGCCTGGCCTGGCGCTGGCCATAGGCCTGGCCTGGCACAGGCCCTGGCCTGGTCCTGGCCCTGGCCTGGCCTGGCCAGGCACCTGGCCAGGCCCTGGCCTGGGCCTGGCCTGGCCTGGCCTGGCCCAGGCCCTGGCCCTGGCCTGGCCCTCGCCTGGCCTGGCCTGGCCCTGGCCCTGGCCCTGTCCTGGCACTGGCACTGGCCCCTGGTCCTGAGCCTGTCCCAGGCCCCAGGCCCTGGCCCTGGCCTGGACCTGGCCCTGGCCTGGCACTGGCACTGGCCCTGGCTCTGGGCCTGCCTGGCCTGCCTGGCCTGGCCTGGCCTGGCCTGGCCCTGGCCCCAGGCCTGGCCCCAAGGCCTGGCCCCAGGCCCTGGCCCTGGCCTGGCCTGGCCTGGCCCTGGCCCTGGCCTGGCCAGGCCCTGGCCCTGCCTGGCCTGGGCCTGGGCCTCTTCCTGGCCTGGGCCTGGGGTGGCATGGCCCTGGCCTGGCCAAGGCCCTGGCCCCAGGCCCTGGCCTGGGCCTGGGCCCAGGCCCTGGCCTGGGCCTGGCCTGGCCTGGCCTGGCCTGGCCTGGCCTGGCCTGGCCTGCTTCCTGGCCTGGGCCTGGGTGGCTGGCTCTGGCCTGGCCTGGCCTGGCCTGGTGGCCAGGCCCTGGCCTGGGCCTGGCCTGGCCTGGCCTGGGCCTGGGTGGCTGGCCTGGCCTAGGCCTGGCCTGGTTCTGGCCTGGCCAGGCCCTGGCCGGACCTGGCCTGGCCTGGGCCCTGGCCTGGCCTGGCCTGGCCTGGGCCTCTTCTTGCCTGGTGCCTGGGTGGGCCTGGCCTGGCCTGGCCTGGCCTGGCCTGGCCTGGCCTGGCCTGGCCTGGCCTGGCCCTCCTGGGCCTGGGCCTGGTGGGCCTGGGCCTGGCCCTGGCCTGGCTCTGGCCTGGCCTGGCCCAGGCCGGCCTGGCCTGGCCTGGCACTGGCCTGGCCTGGGCCTGGCCTGGCCTGGCCTGGCCATGGCCATGGCCTGGCACTGGCACTGGCCATGGCCTGGCCTGGCGCCTGGCACTGGCCTGGCCTGGCCTGGCCTGGCCTGGCCTGGCCTGGCCTGGCCTGGCCTGGCCTGGCCTGGCCTGGCCTGGCCTGGCCTGGCCTGGCCCTGGCCTGGCCTGGCCCTGCCTGGCCCTGGCCTGGCCTGGCCTGGCCTGGCCCTGGCCCTGGCCTGGCCTGGCCTGGCCTGGCCCTGGCCTGGCCTGGCCTGGTCCTGGCACTGGCTCTGGCCTGGCCTGGCCTGGCCTGGGCCCTGGCTGGCCTGGCCTGCCTGGCCTGGCCTGGCCTGGCCTGGCCTGGCCTGGCCTGGCCTGGCCTGGCCTGGCCTGGCCTGGCCTGGCCTGGCCTGGCCTGGCCTGGCCTGGCCTGGCCCTGGCCTGGCCTGGCCTGGGCCTGGCCTGGCCTGGCCTGGCCTGGCCTGGCAGTAAGGCTAGCTAGTGATGCTGGCCTTGGCCTGGGCCTGGCCCCAGCACCCGGCCCTGCCTGGCCCTGCCTGGCCTGGCCCTGGGCTGGCCTGGCCTGGCCTGGCCTGGCCCAGGCCCGCCGGGCCCCAGGCCCTGGCCTGGCCTGGCCTGGGTGGCCTGGCCTGGCCTGGCCTGGCCTGGCCCTGGCCTGGCCTGGCCTGGCCTGGCCTGGCCCTGGCCTGGCCTGGGCCTGGCCTGGCCTGGCCTGGCCTTGGCCTGGCCTGGCCTGCCCTGGGCCTGCCTGGCCTGGCCTGGCCTGGCCTGGGCCTGGCCTGGCCTGGCCTGGCCTGGCCTGCCTGGCCTGGCCTGGCCTGGCCTGGCCTGGCCTGGCCTGGCCTGGCCCTGGCCTGGCCTGGCCTGGCCTGGCCCTGGCCTGGCCTGGCCTGGCCCCTGGCCTGGCCTGGCCCTGGCCTGGCCTGGCCTGGCCTGGCCCTGGCCCCTGGCCTGGCCCTGGCCCTGGCCTGGCCTGGCCTGGCCTGGCCTGGCCTGGCCTGGCCTGGCCCTGGCCCTGGCCTGGCACTGGCCTGGCCTGGCCTGGCCTGACCCCTGGCCCAGGCCCTGGCCTGGCCCTGGCCTGGCCTGGCCTGGCCTGGCCTGGCCTGGCCTGCCTGGCCCTGCCTGGCCTGGCCTGGCCCTGGCCTGGCCTGGCCTGGCCTGGCCTGGCCTGGCCCCTGGCCCCTGGCCCTGGCCTGGCCCCTGGCCTGGCCCTGGCCTGGCCTGGCCTGGCCCTGGCCTGGCCTGGCCTGGCCTGGCCTGGCCTGGCCTGGCCTGGCCCTGGCCTGGCCTGGCCTGGCCTGGCCTGGCCTGCCTGGCCTGGCCTGGCCTGGCCTGGCCTGGCCCTGGCCTGGCCTGGCCTGGCCTGGCCCTGGCCTGGGCCTGGCCTGGCCTGGCCTGGCCTGGCCTGGCCTGGCCTGGCCTGGCCTGGCCTGGCCTGGCCTGGCCTGGCCTGCCTGGCCTGGCCTGGCCTGGCCCTGGCCTGGCCTGGCCTGGCCTGGCCTGGGCCCTGGCCTGGCCTGGCCCTGGCCTGGCCTGGCCCTGGCCTGGCCTGGCCTGGGCCTGGCTGGCCTGGCCTGGCCTGGGCCTGGCCTGGCCTGGCCTGGCCCCTGGCCTGGCCCCTGGCCTGGCCTGGCCCTGGCCTGGCCTGGCCTGGCCTGGCCTGGCCTGCCTGGCCCTGGCCTGGCCTGGCCTGGCCTGGCCTGGCCTGGCCTGGCCTGGCCTGGCCTGGCCCCTGCCTGGCCTGGCCCTGGCCTGGCCTGGCCTGGCCTGGCCTGGCCTGGCCCTGGCCCCTGGCCTGGCCTGGCCCTGGCCTGGCCTGGCCTGGCCTGGCCTGGCCTGGCCTGGCCCTGGCCTGGCCTGGCCTGGCCTGGCCTGGCCTGGCCTGGCCTGGCCCTGGCCTGGCCCCTGGCCTGGCCCTGGCCCTGGCCTGGCCTGGCCCTGCCTGGCCTGGCCTGGCCTGGCCTGGCCTGGCCTGGCCTGCCCTGGCCTGGCCTGGCCTGGCCTGGGCCTGGCCTGGCCTGGCCTGGCCCTGGCCTGGCCTGGCCTGGCCTGGCCCTGGCCCTGGCCTGGCCTGGCCTGGCCTGGGCCTGGCCTGGCCTGGCCTGGCCTGGCCTGGCCTGGCCTGGCCTGGCCTGACCTGGCCCTGGCCTGGCCTGGCCTGGCCCTGGCCTGGCCTGGCCTGGCCTGGCCTGGCCTGGCCTGGCCTGGCCCTGGCCTGGCCTGGCCTGGCCTGGCCTGCCTGGCCTGGCCTGGCCTGGCCTGGCCTGGCCTGGCCCTGGCCTGGCCTGGCCTGGCCTGGCCTGGCCCTGGCCTGGCCCTGGCCTGGCCTGGCCTGGCCTGGCCTGGCCTGCCTGGCCTGGCCTGGGCCTGGCCTGGCCTGGCCCTGGCCTGGCCTGGCCTGGCCTGGCCTGGCCTGGCCCTGGCCTGGCCCTGGCCTGGCCTGGCCTGGCCTGGCCTGGCCTGGCCTGGCCTGGCCTGGCCTGGCCTGGCCTGGCCTGGCCTGGCCTGGCCTGGCCTGGCCTGGGCCTGGCCTGGGCCTGGCCTGGCCTGGCCTGGCCTGGCCTGGCCTGGCCTGGCCTGGCCTGGCCTGCCTGGCCTGGCCTGCCTGGCCTGGCCTGGCCTGGCCTGGCCTGGCCCTGGCCTGGCTGGCCTGGCCTGGCCTGGCCTGGCCTGGCCTGGCCTGGCCTGGCCTGGCCTGGCCTGGCCTGGCCTGGCCTGGCCTGGCCTGGCCCTGGCCCTGGCCTGGCCTGGCCTGGCCTGGCCTGGCCTGCCCTGGCGCTGGCTGGCCTGGCCTGGCCTGGCCCTGGCCTGGCCTGGCCTGGCCTGGCCTGGCCTGGCCTGGCCTGGCCTGGCCTGGCCCTGGCCCTGGCCTGGCCTGGCCTGGCCCTGGCCTGGCCTGGCCTGGCCTGGCCTCTTGCTCCTGGCCTGGCCCTGGGTGGCCTGGCCTGGCCTGGCCTGGCCTGGCCTGGCCTGGCCTGGCCTGGCCCTGGCCTGGCCTGGGCCCCTGGCCTGCCCTGGCCTGGCCTGGCCTGGCCTGGCCTGGCCTGGCCTGGCCTGGCCTGGCCTGGCCTGGCCCTGGCCTGGCCTGGCCTGGGCCTGGCAGTGGCTATGGTGTGCTGCTGGCCTTGGCCTGGCCTGCCCTGGCCCCAGCACCCGCCCCTGCCTGGCCTGCCTGGCCTGGCCTGGGCCTGGCCTGGCCTGGCCTGGCCTGTAGCCAGGCCCTGGCCGGGCCCCAGGCCCTGGCCTGGCCTGGGCCTGGGTGGCCTGGCCTGGCCTGGGCCAGGCCTGGGCCTGGCCTGGCCTGGCCTGGCCTGGCCTGGCCTGGCCTGGCCTGGCCTGGCCTGGCCTGGCCTGCTGTGCTGGCCTGGCTTGGCCTGGCCTGGGCCATGACCTGGCCTGGCCTGGCCTGGGCCTGGCCTGGCACTGGCCCTGGCCTGGCCTGACCTGGGCCTGGCCTGGCACAGGCCCTGGCCTGGCCTGGGCCTGGCCTGGCCTGGCCTGGCCTGGCCAGGCCCTGGCCTGGCCTGGCCTGGCCTGGCCTGGCCTGGCCCTGGCCTGGCCTGGC